>PVIH01005800.1:0-70225 GCA_004025045.1 Sigmodon hispidus
TTGTTGGTGGGAGTGTAAGCTTGTTCAGCCACTTTGGAATGCAATATGGCAGTTTCTCAGAAAATTGAGAATCAATCTCCCCAAGGACCCAGCAATACCACTTCTGGGTGTATACCCTAAAGAGGCACATTCACACTCCAAAGGTATTAGCTCAACTATGTTCATAGCAGCATTATTTGTAATAGCAAGAACCTGGAAATAACCTAGATGTCCCTCAACTGAAGAATGGATTAACAAACTGTGGTACATCTACACAATGAAATACTACTCAGCAGTAAGAAAAAATGATATCCTAAAATTTGCAGGCAAATGGATGGATTTGGAGAATATCCTCCTGAGCGAGGTATCACAATCCCAGAAAGATAAGCAGGGGATGTACTCACTCATTAGTGGTCTCTAAACAAACAAACAAGAAAAAAAGCGAAGCATGACCAAGCTGCAAACCACAACCACTGAACAGCTTGGGATCAGAAACACCCTGGACTGACCCTTTGGATCCCACTCCAACTATAGGAACACCTGACTCACTCTTGAGGGAGGGGGACAAAACTGGATTTGGCCAGGAGTGGAGACTGATCCAAGCATTATTGGGTCAGTGTGACCATAGATAGGACTGTCTACTCCCTGCCCAGGGAGGGGATGGGGAGTTGCAGAGAAGTAAAATGACCTGATGTGGTGGGAGGGGGAAGGGACCTTGAATAAGGATATACAGGGATGGAAAAAGAATTCAGAGGGAGTGGTGAACACAAAGTAAATATATGTGTAGCAATCTTATTTGCATTATCACCCTTGATAAGTCATGCTTATGATTTTTATCTTCTTTATAGTTATTGTTAACTTTTCAGCATTTCAAATTCATTTTACTGTTTTTTTGATAAATACAAAATAAATAAAGAAGAAAAAAAAGAAAGAAAAAAAGAAAATGTCATGTGTTAACTAAGGAGAGGGTATTTACTCTTACTTTGAGTGTTTGTATTTTTCTTTCCATTGAAGTCTTGGATAAACAATATCATTTTCTGACCTGCCCAGAAATCATACATAAGTTTTTTACTCCAGAAAAAGTAAATATGGAAGCTATAATATTTAAAAAGAAGGATTTTTTATCTCTCACTTCCATCATACTTCTGATTATCTTCTGATCTTGGAAGACAAGGCTTCTGGAATAGAAATAAAAAGAGATAAGCCTAGTCTATGCAACTGGAGAAAGAGAACCAATTCTGTGGTTAGGATGGCCAACTGTCAATTAAGATTTTACTTGATTTAAAAAAAAAAAAACACTTACATGATGTTTGTTAAATGTTAGGCACTGTTATAATCATTTGACTACTGCCAATCAATATAATCCTTAAAGTAACTGTTCTGATTATTTTTATGTCATCTAGATACAAGCTAGAGTTATGTGTATGGAGGCGACCTCAATTGAGATAGTGACTATAAAATCAATCTGTACAACATTTAAATTAGGTATTGATGTGGAAGAGACCAACCCTTAGTGAATGTCACTTTTCCTGGGCTGGTGGTCCTTTGTGCTGTCAGAAAGTGGGCTTATCAAACCATGATGAGAAAGCCAGTAAGGGACACCCTCTCTGTTCTCTGCTTACAGGATTTTATTCTGTTTGAATTTTGTCCTGGCTTCCTTCAATGATGGCCTATGATAGTGTAAGGGTAAAACAAATAAACCCCTTCATCTCCAACTTGTATTTTTTGGTCATGCGGTTTTATTACACCAAGAGAAGTCAAACACCAGAAATGGGGTATTTCTGTGACTGACCTGACCATGTTTTTTGTAGAGGAATGAAGATGGATTTGGCATTTTCAATGAGGAATGCCACTGGATGTCTAGAGCTCAGTGAGCTGTTCTTTGGGATCTTGGAAGATGAGAATGTTGAGAGCAGTGCCGGTGACAGAGGTCTGGCTTGGGAAGTTTGTGAGGGAAGCAAACACACTACTGGGCCATTTGAGTTAAAAATTTGTGGTTCTTGTTAGCTGGGGCTAAAGAATAGACTGCGATTAACCAGATACCAGAACCATTGAAGCGAAACCTTTGCTTTTCTGGGATAAAAGTTGTGGGTCATCTGGGGCTGGAAAATAGCTATAATGAAAAAGAAGAAACCAGCATTGCTGAGGTAAGGTCTTCTGGAAGTGTTTTCACAGGATCAGTACACAGAAGGTTGTATCTCTTGTTGACAGCTAAACTTCGTACTTTAAGAGTCACCAAGGTGGTACTGGCTTTGAAGACATGCAGGGGTCAAGAGCAGCTAACACTTGGTACTGTGTGACAGTGCTAAAGTCCTTCAAGATAGCCCAGGAGAGGATACTAGTGAAAGTGCAGCCCTGTTGCTGCATAAGACTCCAGTATTTTAGAGATGCCAGTACCAGAGGATGGCCATCCAAAACTACATCAGGATTGGAATGGGACCAACCTGAGTCTAGAAGATAATCTGGGTTTATGTTGCAGAGGGTGGAGCCATAGAAGTGATCCAGGCCTTTTGGAGGAGCCCTGAAGATTGTAAGTGAATCTCAGATAATTGTGCATTGAGTTATTTGCAATTTCAGAGTTTACTTCGTTGAGATTACTACTATGTCCTGGTTTTTTTAGATATATATATATTTTTTTTTAATTTTATTTTTTTATTTAAAAATTGTTTGTTTGTTTTTTTAATTTTACATATCAACCACAGTACTATGTTTTGTTTTCCCCTTCTTGAAGTCAGGAAGTATTGAACTTATTTTTTATTTTACAGGAGACTACATCTCAGTAACTGGATTTTAAAAGACTTTGAATTTTAAAAGAAATTTGCAATTTTTAAAGAGAATAAATTTTAGTGTTCAAATTTGTAATGACTATATGAATTTTAATGTTTGTAAAATGATTTATCTTGTGATGTTTTATATGAGTGTGTGTTCTTGGGGGATGAGCAAGAAAAAATGATTAATGCTTGGCAGTCCTGGCTATTTCTATGTCACCTTGAAATGAACTTCTGACAGAAGAAAACCTCAATTTAGAAAATGCCTCCCAGTGATCCTGCTGTAAGGCTCTTTCAGGGTGGGGTTGAGACAGGGTTTCTCTGTCACTGGCCATCCTGGAACTCTGTAGTGCAGGCTGGCCTCACAGAGATCTGCCTGCCTCTGCCTCCCCAGTGAGTATTGGGATTAACGATGTGTGATACCACTGCCCAGCAGCACTTTCTTAATTAGCTACTGATGTAAGAGGGGGGTGAGGGAGGTTCCAGTGCTATATCTGAGCACTGATATTCCACAGTTCTACAAGAAAGCAGGCAGAGTAAGCCATATGAGCAAGCCAATAATCAGCACCTTTTCACAGAGTCTGCATCACCTCCTCCTCCCAGGTTCCTGTGCTGTTTGAGTTCCCATCCTGGTTATTTCAGTGATGGATTACTATGTGTAAGTGCAATCCAAAGTGGGGCTGCTATGTATAATCCATAGTTGTGAATAAGATGCAAGCATTCGCTTCTTTCCCATTGCTTGTTTTCCTAAACCTGTCTTTCTTTCAAAGAGCTGCTTTATTACAATACTACCACATATGTGTTTGAGCTAGACCACTTTGCCACATTTTTCAAATCTCAATCACATATATATTTAAAAACATAATTTAGTATTGTTAAAGTTAATACTTAATAATATTTTATATAAAATACATTGACTCTAAGACATATCCTAATCATTTTTCTATTGGTTTTGTATCTGTCCTATGAACTTGGC
The DNA here is from genome assembly GCA_004025045.1 of Sigmodon hispidus. Lineage (NCBI taxonomy): Eukaryota > Metazoa > Chordata > Mammalia > Rodentia > Cricetidae > Sigmodon > Sigmodon hispidus. Next base: position 3,724 of record PVIH01005800.1, read on the forward strand.
ATCTGTGTAGAATATGAGAGCGTGCATGACCTAACTTTAGCCATTTCCCATCACACAAACATAGGCTAACATGTGGGAAAGATTCCAGAGGTGCAACTATAAAATGGTGAATGAATGATTATTTCTCCAGTTCTCTAAAATTTTCATCAGTAATATGTTCTGATAAAGGCATCTTTATTACTAGGCAGTCTAAAGTAATGATAGCATTTCCAAGATGCAGTAATGATTAAATAATGAAAAATAAACCAATAGAAATTATAAAATAAAATGAAGATTGTACATATGAACAAACAAAAGTTGTTATAAAATTGCTGTCAATTGTTCCCATTGGTGTCTGTTCCCTTAGGTATGTCTAAGTTTGGGGCTAAGATTATAGGAAAAGTGTTGAATAATATATAGTGTAACAAAAATGATCTCATCACTCACAAAAAGCCAACATGGAAATCACATAACATCATGTCTAAGTGACATTCCTAAGCTACCAGATATCTATGACCTGCAACTCTCAGAGCCCTATGCTGTGGAGGCTGACTACTCTCCAGGGTGTCAGACGTCATTCCCAGGCACATTAAACACATACATGTCACATTTAGCTGCATCCAGGACACACAGTTTTTATGAACAGGCTCTGCTCAAAAGTGCTAAACGAAGATACTACCAATATATATGCTTACATGGAAGAAGAAAGCTCACAGGTCCAGACCCTAGGCAGATGACTCCAGCCAACTACAAGATGCTGAGACTGGGAGGCAAGCACCATCAACGTGTTGTCCAGTATCACATGGTCAGGCCTAGAAATATACACATGCAAATTGCATTAAATGAAGAAGATTATAATTTTATATTTAGCAGCTATAAAGGAATATGTATAGAATTGCATATATGTATATATACATATATATATATATATAAACAACAAAATAATGAAAGAAATAGACACTGAATTTAAGACAGCATAAGAGGGCTACATATGAAGGGTGGGAGAGAGAAAAGGGAAGGAAGAAATGATGTAATTATGCTATCATTTCAAAAAATATCATAAGAATGATCACAGATGGATTCCACATGGAAAAGTCATGAAGATCTTAGGATTTTCTTGTGACTTCTTTATTCATACTCAAATTAAAATGAAACTTTATGCATTTTTCTGGTGGAGATTTTATGAGGAAAAGGCAGCTTTTTAATTTTTCCTTAGTGTGGAGAATTGTCAGTTTATTCATTTGTATCTAATGAGATGGATATATAAAGCTATAGAGGAAATTGAAATTCTTTTATAAAATGAGCCCAAGGAAACAATAAAAAGATAAATGTATGTGTTTTTAATTACTTGTGGTTGGAATTCTATCTTACATATAGGAAGCAGCCAGACCTCCAAGCACCTGTTTAGTGTGTGCCAATTACCTCCAAGTCAGTAGTCCTTCTCTGCAGGCTCTGAGCCAGCTGCAGGATGTACACCAGATGAGCAAGGGCAGCTGTTGCTAAAGGACAGGTGTGGCTTCTTGATTGCCATCAATGGTGTGATATAATCTTTCCAAAGGGAAGAAAGTGATCCTCAAACATTTGCTCTTTAAATACTGCTTTTTCCTGTGTGTTCTAAAATAAAAAAAGCATACACTATGAAATGTAATTGTGTTATAGCAAGACTAAACAATATTTGTTGTTGTCTTGTTTTTCTAGAAAGAGTTATTTTCTGTGTAACATCTCTGACTGACTATCGTGGAACTTGTTCGTATAGCAGACTGGCCTCAAACTCACAGAAATATGTCTGCTTCTGCCTTCAGAGTGCTGAGATTAAAGGTGTGTTTCACTAGTGTCCAGCTACAATACTTGATCTTAAAGAAGAAAAAAAGACTCATGGGACAGAAGGTCTACAAAATGTCTACATAAGTACTGTTGAGTATTTTTATGTTGGCTATCTATTGCTGAGCACTGGGTTTTCATTATATGTGGTTCATATACCCTGCAAGACTCCATTGTAGAACACTAGTTTTTCTGTCAATTGGAGATAGCTTCTTGGATAAGGATGAGAAGAAGCTTTCAATTCCCTGTCTCATCCGGATTGAACTGGTATAGATTCTGCTCTGTTTGGGTATTTTTTTTTTTTAAATCTTACTGGTCTTTTGCTTGTATATTATGGCTTCTGCTTTTTTGTATTTATAATTTAATATATGTCTCTGTGTATGTGTTTTTTTTCATTTAAATTCTGGATTGATTGTTTCTTATCTTTTATTTGACTGTTTTCTAAAGAAAGAGAAAAAATATGGAATTGGATGGGTAGGGAGATTGAGAAGAGCTTGGAGGAGTTGCAAGTAGAGAAATCATGATCAGAATATATTACATAAAATTATTTTTGAAAAAAAAACATATGGGGCCTGGGAACCAGGCTCAGTTGGTGAAGTGTTTCTCACACAAGTATGTGAATCTGACTTTGAATTCCCACCATTCATGTAACAAAAAGCCTCCTTTTTGGTGTGACTCTGTAATCCCAGAACTGGGGCTGTGGAACTAGGCAGATTCCTGGAGCTCACTGATTTGTCACCCAAGTTGAATTATGAGAGTCATATTCAGTGAGAGATTCTGTTTCTTAAAATAAGTTACATAGCGATTGAGGAAGGCAAACATCAACCTGTGGCTTCAACACACATACACACACACTTTCATTCACATTTACATATACATACACATGCCCATAAGAAACCTTACATATCACATACATGTGATACATACCTGCATACAGGTACAAAGAAAAAAAACAATTTGGATCATTGTTGTTTCACATGGAGATGACCTCACTGATGGGATTATACAATGTGTAGGCATTTATCAGCCATGCCCTTATGAAAAAGGTAAATGTTCTAGAGTCATGAAGAACTATAAGTTCCCACAGGGTCAACTTCCAGGCTACAGATCACATGTAGGCTACAGGTCATGACACAGTGAGCTCCTTCCAAAGGACACAAGGATGGAAAACACTGATGCATCACAATTTGATGGCCCCAATTCTGTCAATTTTATCACTGAATTCAATGCAATTTGTATAATCCTCAGAGTTAGCAATCTATAATTTACATGTCAGATTTAAATTATAGCCTCATTTTATGTGTCCATGATTTCCAAGCACTCTTGATTTTTTACACTTAATATAAGAATATTGCTATTGAAAATTACAGGCAAGTAAAATGGTGGTGGTCATAGATAAAACTTTTATTGGAATATAGACCATCAACTGGTTAAAGAGTACACACAGTTGCCTTTGTGTTTCACAAATAGAACAATTTTGACAAAACTGTATATTCTTCATAGTCCTACACCTGTTCTTTATCCTTTAAAGAAGTAGAGTGTCCTTGTAGATGATACGTTCACAAGCTGTGCTGACAGGTGATTTACTAAGACATAAGACACTTGAGCCTCAGTTGCCCCATCAGTTGGGACACATTGATAAAAGCTGCTGGGCTGTTGGGAAAATATTTGCTCAATAAGTATGTGTGGAACAAAATGAACTGATGAAAAAGAATTAGGTGCCTATGTGGATGGAAGATCCTATGGAATTTGTAGTTTCTCTTTACAATGTGTGAATATAATAGAATACAATAAAAGATATTGAGTCCACGTTGCCACTACTGACCTTAATAAAAAAGCAAGCCAGTATAACATAATGATATGCACCACCCATTCTTTCACTGAAATTACATGCATGGAGTCAAGCAAACAGCTCTTTACATTTTTTACCATGGGCACTTGACCTAGACTTCACACTTTTCTTTCAACAACATAACATTGACAGATGCATTGAGTATTGAAAAGACTTGCTGGCATATGCAAGCTGAGTAAAGACCCAAGGAGGGGTACTGACTCAAACAGAAGGCATAACATGGAGATATCAACCAGACCAGTATTTTTTCCTTAACATTTATCCACAAGTACCTTTTAAAAAGAAGAAGTTATAATGTGAGAACAAATGTTGACACATTTGAGATTGGGAACTAAATTAAGCGCTGGTCTTGTCCTTGTCACCACCATAAATAGAAAATGAATCCAGGAACACTAATGTTCTTGGACATTAAATTACATGCATGTCAAATTTTATAACTGATTATAACTCATTTCAAGGCAACCCAGGGATTTCTGCACAACTAACTAATTGGTACTTGACATTGCAAATTCTAAGAAGGAAGACCAAAAGAATGGCAAGCTAACAGACAGGGAAGTGGAGCAAACTTTATTATGCTTGCCAAGCTGTGTAACTAAATCAGCTGATTTTAAAGACTTATTTGAAATAAAGACAACACAAGGACATGCTAGAAATATGTCTCCATGTATAATTCAGTATAAAAACATGTAATGTAGGAGATTGTGAAATTTTCTACATGGGTATATCCAGACTTGTCTTTGTAACGTTAGTGGAAGATTTTAGATTATCACAGTAGAGTATATTCAGTGACCCATGTTACCATTCTTTGTGAATCTAAATATATACTTTGCCAAGATTTGAACTATTCTCTTCTCTGCGCTATTTTTATTTTCTGATTGTTAATTTATTTTCAATCAGTATGGTCTTATAATTTTACCCCTTAGGCGCCTCATTGCTCTTTGATCCTTGTTTTTATTCATTATTTTTGTCTCACCTCTTTCTTTTTCTTCCTCATCCATTGGTCATTCCTTCCTTTATGTTCCTCTTGTGTTCATCATATATATAGTCATTGTCTGCTAGGTGATTTGACTGACTCTTCTCCACCTCAACTCTTCAATCTCAGATATAATATCTTCCTTAACTATATAGTTTTCCAGAACAATCCTGAAGATGGCTAGTCTTTTTTATTTTATTTTATTGTGATTTTTTTTCTTTATTTATTTTGTATTTATCAAGAAAAACAGTAAAATGAATTTAAAATGCTGAAAATTTAACAATAACTATAAAGAAGATAAAAATCATAAGCATGACTTATCAAGGATGATAATGCAAATAAGATTGCTACACATATATTTACTTTGTGTTCAGCTTTCCCTCTGAAATTTTTTTTCCATCCCTGTATATCCTTATTCAAGGTCCCTTCCCCCTCCTGCCACATCTGGTCATTTTTTCTTCTCCACAACTCCCCATCCCCTCCCTGGGCAGAGAGCAGACAGTCCTATGGTCCCACTGACCCAATAACGCTTAGATCAGTCTCCACTCCAAATCCAGTTTTGTCCCCCCTCCCTCAAGAGTGAGTCAGGTGTTCCTATAGTTGGAGTGGGATCCGAAGGGTCAGTCCAGGGTGTCTCCGATCCCAAGCTGTTCAGTGGTTGTGGTTTGCCGCTTGGGCATACTTGGCTTTTTTTCTTGTGTGTTTGTTTAGAGACCACTAATGAGTGAGTACATCCCCTGCTTATCTTTCTGAGATTGTGATACCTCGCTCAGGAGGATATTCTGCAAATCCAGAAGATGGCTAGTCTTTACACATGAAACACTCTTCCCTTTTTAAACCAAGTCAACATCTTTCCAAGACTCATCAAAGGTATTTATTCTATATAAACACCTATCTTATGTAGTACAATATCAGGAGCAGCAGTCACACAAATGAAGATATTACTAATTGCTCCAAAGTTTTGCCACTCCTTGGCCTGACAGGTCACCTAAAAAGTTTAGCTACTGTACCAGGGCTTTTTTTATTTTTTAAAAGTATTTATTTTTATTTTATGTAAACTGGTGTTTTACCTGCATACACAACTGTGTAAGGATGTCAGATATGGGAATTACAGGCAGCTGTCAGCTGCCATGTGGATGCTGGGAATCAAACTCAAGTCCTCCGGAAGAACAGCCAGTACTCTTAACCGCTGAACCATATCTCCAGCCCAGGTCTTTTAAAAGGCCTTTTCTCATAGCCATTTCTGTAACTCAGCTATCCATTTCAACTGACTGAACAACTTCTTCCCATTCATATCCCTGATAACACTTCTGGGAGTCAACAATTATTTTATCAATTTATTTATTACAGACTGAACATATCTGTTCTCTTTAAAGCCAAAGAGTCCTGGTGGTTTTAGCTTCCTTTGCCCTGTACTAAAGCTATCTCGCTTAAATTTTATAACATCTTACACTTGCACTGATTCATGCGATACTCTTTATAAATTACTTTTAAATAAAAGATAGTTTAAATAGATAAATTTGTGAAGACACTGGCTTTTTTCTTTATCAGGGTCTCTAACATCTTTAAACATAATAAAATCTAGCCTTCAAACAGCAGCATAACCACCAGCCATTATCTGACATATTTTTGGTTCTTTCAGTACTTTTAAGATTCAATCCTACAAGTGAAGAACAGGTTAGTTAACACCATTTCTTACTTTTAAAACATCTGTTTATTGCATAATTTGATTTAGCGTGATATTTAGGAAAATGTAAGTGGGGTTATGGGTTGAGAACAGGAAAACTTTTCTGTTTAGTTTGAAATTCTAATCAAAGCCTGGGTGCTGTTAACAGCTTAATTGCTTAATGACAATTAACACTAAAGATGATTGCCACAACTTGAAGTAGACCCATCTGTCTGATTCCATTGCAGTGACGATGTCTTTTTTTTATCTCCCCCCCCCCCCCCGCAAAGGTTTTTCCTTCTCACTGATGATTTGCATGACCACTCACTCAGTCAAGCACAGGCACAACTCTAAACTCCAATTAAAAAGCAATGAATACTTTGGTGTATAAATCTTAATACTTTATAATATATACAAAAGACCTTTTACACCTTTCAAGGTGCAAGTATAAAGCCCTGAATTTTTATTTCTAAGAGACTTAGAAGAAAGAATTATCTAGTTACCAGCTGCCATTAATGTGTGGTACTAAATTTGTATTTTCCTCCCCTACTTGCCCTGATTCTTCATTACCACTCTATTACAATTCCATTGTTGAAGTTACTGTCCCAAAGATTGATCAACATCTCACCTTAGTCTCTACTTTTCTGGAAAGCCAATTTTCAACCTCTATAGACTTTGCTTAAATGTGTATCCCACTCTACATCTTAATAAATTTTTTATGGTTTATGTTATTAATTTATAGTATTTTCAACTTCTTCAAACAAAAACACACAAATACATATATAAGCTAATAAATTTAGGTCATTAAAAACTATGCTTTTAAATTTGCGAGTTCTAGCTCAGGTGATATTGTTACTTTTGATTAGGTCTATCTTTAAACATGTCTAGGATTTAACATTTCTCTCTTTCTAACCTGACAAATAGGACATTTAAGAAATTAATAAACAAATTAAAATATTACATTAGAACCCAAGATGACTTGTCCTTATGTCCAGGACCTAGTAATAAGTAAATTTATAAATGAAAAATGTTTTTAGCTAAAGCAATAAGAGAATAAAAGGAGATTAAGGGGATACAAATTGGAAAAGAAAAAGTAAAACTATATTTGCCGAAGATATGATTATATACATAAGTGACCCACAAAATTCTACCAGAGAACTTCTAAAGTTGAAACATCTTCAGCATTGTAGCAGGAAATCAGATTAACTCAGAGAAATCAGTAGCCCTCCTATACATTAAAGACAAAAGGGCTGAAAAAAATAGGAAACATCACTCTTTTTAATAGCTGCAAATAATATTAAATACCTTGGTATAACTATAACCAAAGAAGTAGTAGTTCTGTTTGACAAAAACTTTAAGTGACTAAAGAAAGAAAATGGGAAGATCTCCCATGTTCCTGGATAGGTAGGACCAACATAGTAAAAATGGCAATCTTACCCAAAGCAATCTATAGATTCAATGCAATACCCATCAAAATCCCAAAATAAGTTTTTACATACCTTGAAAGAACAATACTCAATTTCATTTGGAATAACAGGACAGCCAGGATTGTCAAAACAATTTTGCTCAACAAAATAATCTCAAGAGGCTTTATCATTCCAAACTTGAAATTATACTATAAAGCTACAGTAATAAAAGCAGCTTGGTACTGGCATAAATACAGCCTTGTGGTTCAATGGAATTGAGCTGAAGATCTTGACATTAACCCAAAAACATATGAACACCTGATTTTTGACAAAGAGACCAAAAATATTCAATGGAAAAAAGATACTATCTTCAGCAAATGATGCTGGCATGGCTGGATGGTAGTGTGTAGAAAAATGCAAATAGATCTAAACTTATCACAATGTGTTCCTTTTGTAATAGTTGGTTATATGCTAATATCTCCATCCTTATTATTTTAAATATGGAATTTTATGACAAAATTTCCCACCAATTTTTAAGATATAGCTTTGAGATATTTTCTGTTCCATAGCATACTGCCTGAGCTATGATGAACACTCAGTAAATGTTAGTTAAATAAGTTAATGAGTAACTTAAAAATACATGATTCAATGCAGATACTAATAGTATAATCTGCATAAACTAGGCTTATGGTCGACACAGCCTTCTTGCAGCCTGAAATCCAATACTCTAAAACTCTAACACATGGCTTGGATGGGGTTTCTGAAAACACACTTATTTTCTTCTCCAATAGTACTTTCCAAAGGTTACTATCACTGGAAATTGTAATATTATCAACTGTATTGACTCCAGTTAGAATCTGTTTTCTATAGGCATGGTGAAGAAAATTTAGACAATATCATTTTTCATCTCAGGGAAAGTATCTGGAGAAAGAGCTTCACTTTGTTTTGTTTTGGTTTGCTGGTTTATTCTTCCTGTCAATGACATCACAGAGATTATAATTAGAAGGCTCCACTGAGGAATGTGGCGACATATCATGTTTTGGCTAAATCTTGGCTTTATAGGTCATAGCTTTCTTATTCCTGGCTCTCTGATAGTGAAGTCACTTGTGATCCTTATGTCTTCTTCTTGCTGTACTTACTATCCACTGTACTGGAAGAGAAGTGAGAACATGCTAGTTATATCAATGCCACTTGTATTGTTTGGAGTTGGTTGGCTATTCAGAATGAAACTCAGAGTTTCACAATCACTGAAGACAGAATCAGAATTTGAACAGTTATCCCAAACCTGAAAAACATTACTTGTATTTAAGTAAATAAATAAATTTTTTTCAAATTAAATATGGGTTAAAGTATTTGGTAGGACTCTGATTAAGACTCTGTTCTAAACTAGGTCTAATTCATATCCTAGCATTTATGATGCTTTGGTAGATGATGCTGAAACATGTCCAAAGTTGTTTTTTTTTTTTTTTAAAAAAAAAAAAACCTTTATTTATTTATTTATTTATTTATTTATTTATTTATTTATTTATTTGCCTTGGTGTTTGCCTGGAACTGGAACTACAGACAGTTGTTAGCTGCCATGTGGGTGCTGGGAATCGAACCCTGGTCCTCTGGAAGAGCAGACGGTGCTCTTAACCGCTGAGCCATCTCTCCAGCCCCATGTCCCAAGTTTTAAAAGCACTAACTACATATAAAGAAGCACAACTGTGCCATCCTATGTTTTGCTGTCTCTTCTTAAAGGTAACTAAACTGACATTTGGGAAGGTAATTTAAATAGTAATTGTCAGTAGTGTCATACAGACAAAGCAGTCTGGATTTGAACTTAATCAACTTACCTATTCTGTCCCTTCCATAACACTTACTGTGTCTCAACCACATTTTATTAAGGTGCTAGAAATAATTTGTTCATCTTAGTCTCTTTATAACTTAACACTAATACTTAACACTAATTTCTATTTGACCAAATACATATTTGTTTGAGGATCAGGATTATTTTAAGCATTTGTGAGAACTGTCTATTTAGACATAAATAGCCTCACTAAACAAAACTAGAACTGTATTAGTAAAAATAATTAATGAGAGATGTATTTATAGTAAAGTAAACTTTATTTCTGACCTTAAATATGAAGTACTCAATCTTGGCAGCTAAATACTGAGGGAGCTATTATTTGAGTATTTATTCAACTGCTGACACATACATGCTACGTATTGCCTAGGGCTCATTTCCACTTGCTGTATGAAGGTTGCAGAGGAAGATGACTCAACCAAGTGATATGGGATGTTTTTCTGTACACTGTAAATTATCATTGGACAGTAAAGAAAATGTTTTGATCTATAGCAAGCCAGCTTATAGGCAGGTATGAAATCCAAGCATATATAAAGGGGAAGAAGGGCAGAGTCAAAAAGAGATGCTGTGAGCCTTTGCGTGATTATTTAGGGCTAAGTAGCAGCTGAGTTGTGGGCCAGTCAGAACCTTGAGCCAGGCCAGGCCACAGGCAAGAGAGATTCATCTGGACTGTAGGGCTAGGCCAGAATGAGTAGGTCAGAAATGCTTACTATATCCAAGGTCACATAACTATTCTGTTTCATTGTAGGTGCTTGAGTCTAAGTATATCTATCACCAACTCTCATCTTCCATGCTTTTCTGAATGCTTTCAAAATTAAAACAAGAGTTTACAACTAAGAGCTTCAATGCTCAGTTCTGAAAGGCAGAATTTAGTGGTAGTAGCATATTATCCCAATTTCCCTACCAGGTGCCAAAAGTGCCTGCCACATGCTCAAGATAGCACAGCTTGCGCTCAAAAACACTTATTTCTTGATCAGTAATTTGCAAATGCTATCTAGGGGATGTGTTCCTGAAGGCATCTTAGCTAGAACAGATGTGGTCCGTCAAAGAACACACAACCATATGGAAAGAACAGCATGGGATTTCTAGTGGTTTAAATAAGAAATTCCCTCCATTGGTTCATGGACGGAACACTTGACTCTCAGCTCTTGGCATTGTCTGGGGAGATTGCAGTACCTTTAGGACAGGGGACTTTGATGGAGTAGGTACATCCCTTGGGGTGATTTTTGAAGCCTTATAACCCTTCCATAATCCTGTTCTGTTCTTCTTTTCTCTCACCTTTTCTCTCCCTGTCTCTCCCTCCTGCCTTCTCCTCCTCTCCATCTCCTTCTATCTCCTCCTTCTCTTCTTCCCAACCACCTCCTCCATCCACCCCAAAACCAACTTATGCACATAAAAAGTTGCATATCAGTTTAGAAATGCTGAGAATACATTGAGACTGTTGTAACAGTAATGGTTGTGTTCACTATATTCTATTAATATTTCCATAATGGGTTGTAGGTGGACACTCCTCTGCCTATAGCTTTACAACTTTGTTTACATACACAAGCCGTGGTTGACATAGTAGAGAAGCTAAATGAATCTTAGCGAAAAGAATGAATGTAAGAGTTGTATGTGTGTGTGTTTTCATTGTTTCATTTGGTCTTTTTAAGACAATGTGTACTTCTGTGGGGCAGATTGGCGAAGAACTTACTTTGCAACTGAGAATAATATACAATGAGTGGTAGTCCTCCTGTCTCAGTCTCCCAAGTCCTGGAATTTCCAGACATGAGTGACCATTTGGTACACTTCTTTTGAGTAAACTGTAGACTTCAATGGCGGTTGTCATCTAGTCATACAATTTTCATCCTAGGGGAATGAAATGACTGATTTTACACTAGTTGAAAGTGGTAGAGTGCAGGAGATGGCATTTGACTGCATCAAAAATATAAATAACATACTATTTAACTACATTGACTTTGCTAAGAACTGCCAAATACTATTGACTAAAATCAAGAATCTTAAGTAGAGTTTATCTGGGATATCCTGCAATTAAATCTACAAGTACTGAGGAGTGAACAGAAGTTGTGTAGGGATTGTGTACTGGGACACAGGAAACTTCTTTCCTTCATCCTTCCTCCATCAGATGCAAACTGTGTAGCCAAGGAGCCCGGGGTCTCTAGTGAGTCATATCTGCTATTATGAATACCATTTAGTTTATGAAATGCATCCATTTTATGCATAGCATTTTCCAGGAATCCAAACTTTATAAATGCATAGATTGTGCGTTAATTAACTATAAACAATATGTAATCAGAGACAGCCCGTTAAGAGCATTCCATAGATATAGACTCTCTCTAGAACATGTTATTAGTCCATTTATCTGAAGGTCTAGCTATCACACTGATGAGGCAATTAGATAGGGTAATTTGCCTTCTTTCTTTTCCCAGAGTACATTCCCATTAAACAATGAATAGATTCTAGATGAGTTGACTTAACTTTTTCTTGCATACCAAATAAAAACAAATGGAAATTATCTAACAAATATCAAATGTATACACACCTTAAAATATAAAATAGTTCTTTGCAGTTGAAAAATATAGAATTGGGCATCATAAATGGTTGTTTTCTCCTTGTAAATTGAGTTCACTATAGCTTAGTTTGTACAGCTCTTCAAAATTCTACCATGTAGGTGTGTTTTCCCATGATTAGTCTTCTCTGGCCAGCTAGATCATTTTATCCTTTGAGCATGTGCTTCATACTGACGCATGAAGATCAACAATGTGGTCTACTTTCCACTGACTCTTGACATGTAATGAAGCTCTGGCCATCTTGCTAGAAGATGAGAGAACAAAAATTATGTATTTCATCTTCTCTGAGGCTCTTCTAAATTATCAGCCATATCAAGATGAAGTCTGACTTTTTAGAAAGAGATTTTCTGTTCCATGTGTTTTTCAAGCTTCTGGTGGCTTCCTTAATCTTTAAGGCTTTTTTTCTTAGGTCATATATCTTCTAGATGAATGCCTATTTGTTATCAAGAGTTTTAACAAATTCTAATTCCAGAATGATTTCTGGAATTATCTCAAGATTGCCAAATAATTTTTTTAAATTTTTTTCCAAATAAGCTCTTATTCCAAATAAAACATGAATTATGTGACATACTATCAGGGAATATAATTGATTAGAATACATTGATTACAATGACACAGTTAATTTGATATTAAATTTGGCCTACTACTACCTTCTGAAGTCTAGACATTAGCACACATTTGTCTTCACCAGCCTACAAGCTGTACAACAACTGAAACTCTATGGTGAGACAATCAACCTCCAAGAAGGTAGAAGTTATCAGGGTCTAGCATCTCCAATTACCTTTCCAAGTGAGGCTCTCAACCTTAATTCATAGGTACCAGGGCCAAAAACAAATGGCCCTTATAACCTGGTATGAAGGAGGCAGCCTGAAAGAAAGTGATAGACATTGATCCATTCTTACTTTCAGAGTTGATGAGAAAATTGAGATGCTGATGCCATTTTTGTCCGGTATAAGATGACTGGCATCAGAAAATAATGGAAAATCATTCCTTACATATAGTGGAGAAATAGGTTCACATCTGTATATTAGAGGGAAAAATGAGAGTATAGATACCTGAAATGATGAAGAGATAGTTAAAGAAAACAGCAACAACAACAAAACACTCACATTGCAGTTTTAATATAGGAAAGACAACTAAATAAAAATAAAAAATAAATAGACTGCCAATGTAATCTGTTCATCAAACATTAAAATAAGATTACTTCCATAGCAAAGAGGATTGCCACTATAAAAATCACCGTTATAGACAACAACATCCTATTAAACCAAACATTACTTTTAAAACATGTGATCATATATTCACTGAGAGTTTTAGAATGAGAGATTTTTTTTCTGGCACAGCATATACAGTTATTAAACACAGAAAACAGGTGTTGGCATCCAGGTGTCTCTGCTGACTCAGGAATTTTTACACTCACTGGGGAAAATGTCAACTTCAATTTTCAGCTTTGAGTTCATATTTCCAAAGATACTATTTTACTTCTTTGGGTTTCTGTTAGCACTGATTTGCAAAAATAATTAATTTGAGCCTACATATACACCAGGATGTTAATGAATTATTGAAGAGTATTCTGGAAAACTATTCTAGTAAATGCTGGAACAAATATTGTATTTGTTTAAACTGAATGAGTTGTGTGAGCAAAACAATATTTTAATGGCAGTGAATCCCCCCAAATCCTACTCAGTTCAAGGAGCCTTTTCCATGTTCTTATCACTTTTTCTGAATATAACACACACCAGATTCTTCTGTACCTATATTATTTAGGATAAGTGTATGGCTACTGTAAGTGGATTCCCTAATAACATCTATAGAGGCAACATTATTTGTTCCTCTCCCAGAAAAATTATCCTTCTATGAGTTTGTGGCTTATGTAGTCATTTTTTTTTTTTTGTGAAGAGAAAGGTGTCTTATTGCATCTAGTTATCCAGAAGCCACTAGGACTAGGGATGTCCTCCAGATTCAAAGCAACCCTGATATTTTAGGCAGCATGAAGGAGAGCCATGAAAGAGACTAGACTGCCTGCTGCCTGCCCAGAGAGGGGATGGGGAGTTGTGGAGAAGAGAGAATGACCTGATGTGGCGGGAGGGGGAAGGGATCTTGCATAAGGATATACAAGGATAGAAAGTGTGACTTCTTTGTTCATAATAATAAAATAAAAATAATTTTTTTAAAAAAGGAAAAGAGACTAGCCCTCATTTTGTTTTTATTTTGAAATTATAATTGTATATTTATTTTTTTCCTTCTCTTTTCAACCCATCCTGAGGGCCTCATTTCTTTCCCTCTTGTTCTTTTTCTCAAATTCATGATGTCAAGACTGTTGGTTTCTTCCCTTGTTTGGAAGCTTTCGTAGAGCCTTCTGGTATTAGGAAAGACAGTTCTCAGGAACGATGCTTTCAAATCACAATGAGCTTATCTCTTCTAGGTTCTGTGCCAAAGCACATGATACCTTCAGCCATTATTTTCCACCTCTTGGAGTCAACCACGGCCTGCTCTCCTTTGAAAAGATGAGTCTTCATCTTGGTTTTGTTGCATGTAAGAGATGACTGGTCCCTAGCAACCATGAGGAAGCTTGTCAAGTGCACGGTTGCCTGAGTGCCCCAGGAACTAATGAGAAGGGGAAGAATGAGGGAATTAGATGACCAGCAATGACCACTATTAGAATTTGGAGGAATCAGGTCACTGTAAAGGAAGTTTCACAATCAAACTATCAATTGAGAACTAATGGGACTTAGTAGTTTATCACACAGAGGCCAGAAAGTTGGGAAAGTAATGTGTTGATGAATATAGAGGGGTTGGAGAGAACAAATGTGATAAATTAGTTTATTTACCAAAAAGATCATTGTAACAAGAAAGCATAAAAAGTTGTTGCAACAAAAAAGCATAAAAAGATCATTGTAACAAAAAGGTAGCTAGTATTTTGCATGATATAAAAATGCTTTGAGGTAGATGAGCTCTTAAATAAAATGCATGGAAGAGAACTTATATAATGCTGGTACTAATAAAATTTAAGTAAATGCATTTACTATTGTGCAACTACATAAGAAATTGGAGAAAATAGAACATTAAACAATCATAAATAACCAATATAGTGTGGACATATATGGCCAAACACACTAGTTAAAATGCAAACTTAAGAAATAAAATATTGCCAAACTCTTATTATATTAAAAACTAAATAAATGTTTTATTCTTGCAAACATCTGGGGGAAATATATTCAGCTACTATTAGGAGAAGAAATAGTGTTGTAAGTTTTGAAAAACAATCTGGTAACAAGTATTAATTGTACAGTTTGTGGTTTTTTTTATTCCATACCCAGGAATATATTGCATGTAAAGAAGAACCAGTTGAGAAATTCATATTTACTAAGCTACTCAACTCAGTTTTATTTGTAACAGTGGATCCTGAAAAACAAGCACTTAATGCTCTTCAGTGGACAGGTGAATACGTTATAAAGTATCTATGCCTAAAATGATATATTGATGATAAAGCCAGAGCTTTAGCCTTTGAGGCACTTCAGTGATGAAAGTGTTCAGAGAGTACAATGCAGTATAAATATGCATGTAATATATATTCTGTAAATGTTTTTTTCTTGATTCCCCAGAAATATATGTTCAAATCCAATTCTGGAAATGGATGAATGTGCCACTGTTTGGAACTGGGTCATGTGGTTCCATGGTGTAATGGTGAGCACTTTGGACTCTGGAACTGGGTCATTGGAAATAACATGAAGGTGAGATGAAGCTATCTTGATTAGAGACCTGTGTGGTAGGCATCTTACACCAGCAGGAAATGCCAAGTTAGGGAGTTGGCAGCAGTTAGAGGTGGTGTCTGTAACTGAAGGGCATCAGGGATTCTCTGCATCTCTGAAGCTGAGATAAAAGCATCAAACAAGCCTGAAGCATGGTTTCCTGCCTCCAAAATGTGGAGAACATATGTGTTTTGTTTTTATCCTTAGCCTGAGAAAGCCAATATAGCATCCCTGTGTTTTCTTCATAAACAACAGAAAGCATGCAAGGAAAGGAAAAAATGGAGACTACAGCAAAATTGTGAAATTCAACCAGAATTTAGAAAATAAAAACAAGCAGTAGATGAACAAGTAGAAGTATAGGTATTTTAAAATAAGTAACTTAAACACAAGAAAGTAACTAAATTTCACTTTTAAACATTGATATTTGCCTGGATTTATTTTTTTCTCCTCTGTTTCCAGTATGAGCAATGAAAACTAGAACCTTATGCTTAAGAGGAAAAATTTCTACCACTGAGCTGCTATTTCCTAGCCCTAGCATGGATTAAATTGTATGCTAAAGTGTTTTACTAGAGTGGATTCTGAATTTAAATAAATGTAAATAGTAAGAAAAAATTACTTCAAAAGTATAACAAATATTTCAACATTCAAACCCTTTACTTAAATATGATAAGAGTTTACTCATTCAAATATTGAACTATATACTTCATGTATAGAGATGTATATAAATCTTATTACAAATATAAAATAATGAAAGAATAAACTTGGCTATAGGAAGTAGAAATAAGCAAAGCTTTTAACAGTTGCTGAGTATACTATTGTGAATATTACAGATTAAGACATCAAAATATTTTCCAGGTCTTCAAACACTTTTCAGATTTCCCCTCTGATTTAGTGGGGAGAGTATTCATGACACATTGTTACTACTTAGTAACTGAGCTAACAAGTTCTGAAAGAATAGATTTATCATTCACAGGTAATGTTTGTAGGGAGGATGGTTGTGGTAATGACTAGACATTTACCAATAATACACTTTACATCAACTCAGAGTGCAAAGAAAGATCACTAAACCACACATATGAATGCAGCAAGTATCTTGACCTATTGGTATTTTTATATAGCTATTATCAGAGTGCAGTCATCAAAGCTACTGTGTGTCACTCTACCAGCCTGGTTGTTGAGAGGCAGTGCATAGATTGCACTGGAAGTTTTATATCAAGCATCTTTTACTACATAGAAAAGTCAATTCCATCTAGCAGGAAAGACTGATAGCCACTGCATGTTCAATTCTTAAACATAAGACACATCAGCCCTAAGAAGTAATACCCTTTAAAAGCAAAAGACTTAGATGATCTGACAGCTGTACCAATAAGCAGAGTGATCAAGATGCCCCTACAGTGAAGTAAAAATATTTTAATGGAAGCATAATAATTGATCAAAGAGACACTCAAACCTCCTGAGTCTGCAGTGAGGCTATTCCAAGTCCTTAAATCTGCCATAAAGCTCTAATGGACACCCAGGGGAACACTTCTAACAATTTATTTTACTCTAAGTGAATTACAGGACCTTAAATTACTAGAGAGAGCTCAGTGACTTGCTGTATTAGCCTCTGTTTTCTGTTTCTGATTGCATTATTGATCAAACCCAAGTTTTTCATTGTTAAGAATTTCATGATAAGCAACAAACAGCTAACAGACATGTCAATGAATAATTCCACCTCTAAGCAATGCTTGTTTATGAACAGAGTTGGAATCTTAGCATCAATATAACATTTATAAACACAGAGGTGGGGGGGAAAGGTTAGAAATTGTGACTTCTTTATTCATAATAATAAAAAAAAATTATGAACACTAGCCTCAGCTCTCAAAATGCTTTCTTGTTGACTCTCAAAGATTATCTCAAACTGTCTTATAATAACCTAGCACTATTCTAGTGATGCTAATGTACACTATTTACCAGCCACAAATTTATGCCAAACTGCTGGAATTTGAATAAAAACGAATACCTATGGGAAATTTCTGAAAAGTTATTCTAGGTTCTTAGGAAACCTCACACAGCTGTTGACAAAGTATAGCTTTGAGCAATATAAAGAGGTTACGTCCAATAAGAGAATTCAAATATACAAATGGCATCAAACTACACCTTGACCAATTCCTGATAGATATCTTACATTTGCTACTATAAAATAGAGGAGCGTATACTCAAAATTATTATTATTTATTAAACAAATGTATTTAATTACTACTAATTATCATTATTGTATCTCAGTTTGGTGTGTGTGTGTGTGTGTGTGTGTGTGTGTGTGTGTGTTGCAGGTGCATTTATGCCATGTTACACATGTCAATATGCAGAAAACAGCTTGCAGGAATCAGTTCTTTCCTTCAGTTCTAGATTTCACCATTGTCAGAGCTGGCACCAATTAGCTTGACCTGTTGAATTTAAAAATATATGTATTTAAAGGGTGGGATTATATGGAGTGAATTAGATGAAGGGCAGGGGAAAGGAATGGGAGGAGAGGAGGAAGGAAAAATTGTAGTTGATAGGTAAAATAAATTAAAAAATAATAAAAAACAAAATGGTAGGATGAATTCACCAAAATACATTGCATAAAATTGTCAAAAAATTAATAAAATTGGCTACTAATAAAAAACTTAAATTAAAAACTCAGTCTTCTAATTTTAAAAGCATTTTAGGTTAGAAATGTTTATTGTATTAATCCTTACTTTTTAATATTATATTTGAATTTTGAAACATTTAATTTCTTAAGATTCGTATAATATTCTTCTTTGTGAATTTTACAGAATGTGGGACTATGTGTTATTATAGATCAGCAGTAGAACACTTGTCTAGAAAGCTTGGAGGTTGATATTTTCTAATGAACTATGTGCATATATCTACATACATATATATATACACACGCATATATTTTTAATGTATTCATTTTAAATTTCTCTCTTGATGAATCATTTGTCTACATATGTTTGATATCATTCCCATAGTCAAGATATTGAGCTATATCACTTCTGAAATTCTCTTATCTCTTTGTAGTCATGTGAAATTAGTCTTCTAGCTCATTACTCTTCCTTGGAAAGCATAGATATGTATGCACATGAATGTAAAGCAGTATAATAATGAGAAGTAGAATGTAAGATCATTGTCAAAGAGATATGTCCCTCTAAGTACATAGTTGATGTTTCTAAATACTCATTTTTTAAAAATGTTTAAATGTAGAAGGTATAGTCACATAGGCTAAGAGATGATTTGGAACTTCACATATTTGCTTACAAACCTGTTGCTAGTATCCATTAACATTTACCACTATCTGATCAGCTTTAGAGGCTTCGGATGGTGTATCTACAATAGGGGATAATTAATAAAATTATGCACTCTAGTTCCAGATGCATTCCCAACATAACCTCAAAGGAAATTATTTCAATAAATTCTTTTAATTTGATGTGAACTAGAAGCAATTACAATTTTGATTTCATCCTAAATATCCTTGGAAGAATATTAAAAACTAATTATAAAAAAGCAAGTACCATGAGAGGCATTAAGATGAACATCAAAGTAAATGTGAATTTCAAGAGATCAAAGGCATTTTCAGCATTTGCACATGTATTCTAATAACTAAAATGTTTCTTACCTTACTTTAGCAACAACTATTTTCCATTTGAGCAGTGTTTTATAACATTGAAATCCCCTAGTTCAATGGTGCTTTCTTTAAAATAGTATAATATCTCAAAAAATCAATTACTAAGACAAAACTATATGTTATACATAATAAATTCACTGTGATTATAAAGATCTTTGAAAGGTTAAAAAAATAAACAAATGGAGAGGATATCATGATAAAATCTAGTATAAAGAAAATGAAACACTTGTGTTGACTTTAGACAAATGAGATGTCTTATAGAAAATATCAGCAGAAGTACATACAGAAAGACATAACTTGTTAAAATTCTTCAGGAATACAGGCAACCATATGATCATGCACCCCTTCAAATGAACATTAGATTATGAAATCCTTCAATATCAATCCAATGATATTACAGAAAGGAATACTAGAAGTGATTATAAATTTCACTCATGAACATATATGAAAATCTTAAAAATTAATAGTCATCCTCAAATGAGGCACCTTTATTAACTCTCCTCCAAGGCTTAAAGAATGGCAACTAAGAGAAGGCAGAAAGAAGTTAAGAATTTGGGGAAAGATCTCCTGAGTAAACTGGGATGATCATATGGGTGAGCGAGCAAGGGGAGGTGGGAGGAAATCAGAGAATGAGACAGTTGAGCTGGAGGAGCAGCATAGAGGAAGAACAAAGAAATGGACATCTCAATAGAGGGTCACCACTGAGGGATTAGAGAGAAACCTAGTGCTGGGAAACATCCAAGAATCTGCAAGTTATTCCTGACTAGGACTCCAAGCAATAGTAGAGAGGGTGCCTAAACAAGATTTACTCTATAATCAAATGAATATAGAATTGTTATTATAGAACCTTCATCTAGCAATTGATAGAGGCAGAATTAGAGGTGCAGCAAAAGAGAGGGAGGAGAGAACATATGAGCAAAGGGATCAAGATTATGAGGAGGAGACCCACAGAGACAGCTGACCTGAGCTATTGGGAGCTCAATAAATGTGAAATAATCACTGAAAAACCTTCATGGAAAGGGACTAAACCCTCTGAAAGTAGATGACAGTCAAATGGCGTGGGCAGTTTGTGAAGCCTCTTGCAGAAGGAGCAGAGATATTCCTGGTGCATGAACTGACATATCAGAGCCCATTCCCTATAAAGGAACATCTAACTCAGACTTGATACTTGGGGGAGGGACTAGGACCTACCTCAACTGGATATGCCAGACTGAACTGACTCACCTTGGGATTCCTTGTCCTCCTTGGGGAAGGAAGGGGAGAATGGAGTGGGGTGGGGGCTGTAGGAGAATGAGAAGGGAAGGGAGAGTATGAGAAAAAACTTTTTAAATATAAAAATTTACAAAAAGGTTGGAAGATGAGGAGGAATACTGTCTAATTCCCTTTCCCGAATGTAACATAGTCTTTACAGTCAGGAAAGCAGAGCAGCTAGAGTTACCTACATGAGATCATGACAGGCAAGAATGAGGCAGAGATGCAGGAGGCACTCTCCAGGCTGTAGTGGGATTATGTTCTGCAATGTTGTTATATTTGTCCCTCCTACTGGTTAAATAAAAAGCTGATTGGCCAGAAGGCAAACAACCTCCTAGTTGGGGCTACAAGACTAAGAAAACCCCAGGAACAGGAAGAGCAGGAGAGAGATGACAGAGAGATACTGACAGAGATACCAGGAGAGGTGCCAGAAGATGCAGAGAAAAGAAGACAACTGTGCTGTTCTGAGAAAAGTTCCCAAGCCACATGACTAAACAGATTAATGGAAATAGATTGAGTTAAGATGAAAGAGCTAGATAGCAATACATCTGAGCCATAGGTCAATCAGCATGAAATTAACACATGCTTCTTTGTGTTACTTTGGGACTGCTCGTCCAGATCTGGGGCCCAGTCTGGGCCATAAACTTATGGCACCAGGCCATTGATAGCTCCTAGGGAAAAGAAAATTCCTCTTCTTAGAGTATGTGGCCACCAGTTAAGGTTCTCATACTCCAATACCAATCACCTCCAAACACACCCCCAATGACGCACACATGGGCAGCTCTAATTTAACTTAAGGGATTATCAAAGAAGTGGGGAGAGAAGACATCAAGTTGAGAGAAAGAGAAATGTGTTACAATAGGAGAGAGATGTGTTATAGAAGTTGAAGAAGTTGGAGGAAAAAAAAGAGATGTGGATATGATATTCCATATGTATTAAATTCTCGATAAATAATAATATGCATATATATTTTGAAATACAAAGGTCTTTGTCTGTGTAATGTTACTTGTATGCATATTTCCAGAGTTGACCACTTGGTATTGAATAAACAATTGCTGTGTTTTTCCTTGGAGAAGACTATTTCTTCTCTCTGCAGTCCTTGGTTGTCTGTAGAACTATGCTTATGTTTTGTGGGTTTTCTCCATCTACTTGGAAGATGTATATATTATTGTACTTGTTTGAGCAGTCATGCTAGTAAGGCCTTATAGGTGTAGCTTCTAATATATCTAGGAGACATGATCTTATAGCAAACTCCCTGGTCCTCTGGCTTTTGTTAGCTTTCTGTTCCTTCCTCCAGGATGTTCCTTGAGATTTAGGTACAAGAGTGCTTTGTAGCAGGCTGTACTCATTGGGCCAGGGCTCCACAGCTCTGCATTTTGATTGGCTGTGGTTTTCTGTAATGGTCTCCATCTGTTGCATTCCTTGATGAGGGGTGAAAACTACACTTATTTATGGATATAAGGACAAATATTTAGAATGTAGTTAAGGATCATGCTGGTTTAATGAAGTGATGGCAATAGGTTCTCTTCCAACATCTATAACTTCATTAGCCCTAGGAAGTTGATTAGGTTTCTAGAACTATGCCTGATTTCTCTCTTGCTGAATGCTCTCAAGTCCAAATTCTTACACATCATCTAGATAAAATGTTTGGTATTCAATTACAAAATTCTGTACTTCAAAGTGTCTGTAACACTCCTGGATAAATTTTTATCTTCATTTACCCAAATCTTATACACTCATATAAACTGAGTTTAAGGAAAAATTGTAATTAATGTATTGGTGTATAGACAAAGTAATTGGTGTATAATGTATAAGCAATGTAATTGGTGTCTTAAACTCAGTGCTTATTTATTTACTATATGAAAGTGAAATATGACTTTTTAATGAATGGAACTTTAGACTATACTTGAATAGTTATAAAATACATATGTAACTATCAACATGATATATACCAATATTAGAACATAAGCTGTAGGTAAGCTTTATTTCTGAGTTTTCATAATATGTTGTAGGCGGTAATGATGTTTATGGCTAAGTTAGAAAATTCACACAGTACATGAGAGTATCTGTCAAGCTTAGCTTCAAAAGTAGAAAAAGAAATAGTGAGCAGATCTGAATATTTAAGGATTTGAATGTGTACAGTGTCTTTTATCCCAAGGTGTTAACCTCTTATATACTAAAGGGGAGATATGAGACTCAGAATAGCCATTTAAAACCAACCATTATAAATTGCTCACAATATAACATGCCTTAAAAGTAGTGAATTTAAACAAGAATTTCTTCCTTATAAAACAGATTTAAAAGGACTAAATTAGTCTTAAAATACAGTGTACTTGAAGGCAGTCAAATAACACTCTCTATACTAATTTTTAGTGTGAAAACAAATATTGTTTTGAGTCAATAACTATAGGGAGGGCAAGTTTTTTGTTTCAATCATTTTAGTAAAGATTAGGAAATAGTTAAAACCATTAGTGATTTGCTACACTTTAGTGAGCCCTGGGATTCAGGTCCTATACAAGAAAGCCTATTTTTTGTTGTAAGAGCTGAGCAGATAGACAGCATCACCAACACTAACTCATTATAGTTGGGATGTGAACTTTTATTTCATTGTAAATCAAAATCTTTACTGGGTATATAGACTATTAAAGTATATTTCAGAAATGCTATGAATATAAAGATTGGGTATGCTAAACAGAGTAGGTATTCTACATAATGAGTTTAGTATAGACCACATGTTCTTTATTGAAAGAAAGGAGAGAGAGGGGGAAAGGAAGGAAAATGGAAAGAAAAAAGGGAAATGGAGGGAATGGAAGAAAGAGGGATAGAGAAATGGAAAAGGAAAAGTGTGAGTGGGAAGGGAAAAAAGTGAAGAGATGAAGGAGTAGTCTACATGAGAGAAATATGACTTGTCTGGAAGAACTCCTGTGTACTCAGGGGCAAGAGGTTCTTTGGTATTTTTAAAAGAATAGGCTCAGATTATTTAGGGATTTCAAATAACACCATGACTTGTATTCAAGCTATGGTGGTCCCTATTCCCAGAGTGAAGGTGATGTTCTAGTTACCATTATTGTGAAGATACCCCATGATGAAAAGCAAGTTAGAGAGTTAGACTTCCATGTCATAGTCTATCACCAAAGGAAGTCAGGGCAGGAGCTAAAACAGAGCTGGAACCTAGAGGCAGGAGCTGAAGCAGAAACTGTAGAGGAGAGGAGTGCTGTGACTAGCTTGCTCATCGAGGTTGCTCAGTCTGTTTTCTTATAGAATCCAGGACCACCAGCCCAGGGATGCTACCACCAAGAATGGGCGTGGCCCTCCTCATCTATTACTAATTAAGAAAATGACCTACAGTTGACCTTATGGAGACATTGTCCCCAACTGAGGGTTCCTTCTTTCAGATGACTTCAGCATGTGCCAAGTTTACATTAAACTAGTAATCACAGGTGTATGGTAACCCACCTCTCTCACCCACAGCAGATAATTAGATTCCCAAGACTGCTTTCCTACCTCAGGTTTCCAATATGCCTTTAACTTAAAAAGGACTGAAAGTAAAAGCATAATAAGGGCACTCATTAAATTATTTAGTCGAACTGATGGCAACCTAATACAGTATATTTCACACTACCTCTTCGTCTTGTCAGGCAATTAATAAGACACAATTTTCCTTCTGTCACAAGATTAATAAACTCAGTCTGCTGTAAAATAATAACCCAAGGTGGTTTGCATTGAAATGGATCTGCTTCCTTACCTCCAAAAGCATATATTGCCTACTTCAAATCTATTTGAAATAATAATTAAAAAGAAGAGTGTATTGGAACTCAAAACAAATAACAAAAACAAGGAATGAATTTAATTATCAGCTTTCAGTAAGCAAAATAATTTATGCCCCTTCTTGAAGCCAAGAGTTAAACTACATGAGAGATATGATGACCTCTCTGAGACCTTTAGTGCACATTTAGGAACCAAGCCATTAATGAGAAAAGACCCAGTGTGCAGCATTCTAGTTTTTCTTTCCTCTTGCTGGTTGATAAAAAGTCTGTATTACCCGATAGTGCACAAATAGCTGCAATGCTTCAATCTTCTTTGCCCAAAGACAACGTGTAAAGTAGACAATGCTATAGAAACAAATTGTCAGAGACAAATTGTATTAAGCCAAAAGTGCTACTAAGAACATAAAGAGAAATGTCAGGCACTATATTACAATATTGCAATGTAATCAACATCTTCATTTACATTATTTCAAAAGCTGTTTGTGTACGTGATAGGATTGGCATAAAAGAAGAGACCTAAGCCAGAGGCAGAACATTCTTTTTTTGGTAGTAAGGACAATTTTTACTCTCACAGTAAGAGTAACCTTTATGACAATCCACGTCAATAACTCCCAATAGGTAAAAGTTCAAGAATAGGTTCTATTATTTTGCCTTTCTGATTTCAAATTATACATTTTTCCAAGTCACTAGACAGAACCTTCCAAAAATTGAGAAAATAGAAATAGCACTGTTTATAAAAGCAACTATGAGCCTCCTGGCACCCCACCACTATTGTCTTAATAGTGTGCTACCCTTTCCACATTGTGGCTCCACAGTGCATGGGAACATGTTTGTATATTTGTGTGAATGCACCAGCTCTATTGGTCAGAAAGAAAAGAATGTGTTTCTAAGCTGAAGGTATGTTAGCTGCAAGAAATAAAATCATCAAAAAAGAAACCATGATGGGGAGCTGAGAGATGTGGGTGAGAGCACTTACTTTATACACCAGGAAACCTGAAGTTGATTTTCCCAAAAACTTGTTGTAAATTAGCCACTCATGACTATGGCATATAACCCCAACACTTGGTGTGGGTGCAGAACAAGAGGGTTAGCAGGGGGTTTCTGTCTGTCAGACTAGCTCTAGGTGCTGTGAAATAACCTGTCCCTGGGGAAAAAGGCAAAGGACAATAGAGAAGAACAAGACACTTGGTGAACTCTTCTCAATCTTGAATATACACACTGGCATACACACTTATACACACATATGTGCAACACACACACACATACACACACACACACACAGGGGTGTGAAGCACTATAAGAAAGATGGACAAGAAACAGTTGACTACAACATGTAAGAGACTTTTTCCTTTTTTGTGTTCTAGAAATGAGACTTTATTTCTAAAAGAAGGTCACTATTTTAATGTAATATAGTGAAGGAAATGACAGATACAGACTTTGAATCCCAAGTAAGGGAACCACTTTCTCTGTGGCTCAAAGGGCAGGTTCTGGATCTTCAAGTTACCATAAGCAATATGAGTTAGAATCATTTGTTGACTCAAGTTTCTTAGGACATCCTGTTTGTGAACATATTTGGGGTAACAAAGTAGAAGATCTATTTTCATTCAAAAAAGGAAAGATCACATACACTTAGACTTTTGGTACATAAGTGGAATTCTGGCTGCATAAGAAATTATTTCATTTTTATTCCTGTGTGTGCAGATAGGGGTTACAAAGTATATATCAATTCTTTATATATTATCATATGGAAGAACCAAAAATTTTTGCATTGACTAATGGAAAAGTGAAGGTTTTAGTTTCAAATACTTCTCCTCTGAACATTATTTGGGAAAAGAACTCTACTCTAAGTGTATGTGGGTTAAATTGTCACTTCCTGACTTATTTGCATTGAATGGATGGTGTTGTTGACAGGGAAGCTATGATCAGCATCAGCATCAATCCTGCTGAATTCTAGGAAACTCAATGAAGCTTGTAATATGTTGTTCTTTTTTACGTAGTACTCTATCACCAAGCTGAGATCATATTTATAACATATAGCCTTCAACAACATATATCAAATAAACATATATTCATGAGATAATTTGCCTGATTATTCAATACAATTTGCCTATCCTTGTATTCACCATCCCTAAGCTGGATTTCTTCTTCGTTTAACCTTTCTCTAGAATGGTTCTTTGGCAATTTCTAAGGTTTATTTTCCTTTTACATATCCTTTACTTTCCCCCACTCCCTTTTGTTCTTCTGCTAACCCCCTCCCACACACACATCTTCTCTTTGCATTCCCTTTTCAAATGGTAAGGGCTTTGAGTAATCAACACAGGCTAACTATTAAGTCGAGGCAGATCCCATCCCCTCCTCCCTGTATCAAGGCTGAGTCAAGCAATTCACCATAGAGAGTGGTTTCTAAAGCAATTCATATAACCAGGATAATTCTTGGTCCCAGAGCCAGGAGGCCCACTAACATACCATTTAAAGGGCCTTGTTTGGTCCAATGCAAGCTCTCTCTAGGTGGTAAGAAGGAATTCTGGGATTCACTTGAAACATCAGTTCTCAACCTATAGGTCACAATCCCTTTTGGAGGTGGAATAACCTTTCCACAGGGTTCATGTATCAGACATCCTTCATATCAATATTTACATTACAATTTATGACAGTAGCAAAATCACAGGTATGAAATAGCAACAAAAACAATTTTATGGTTGGGGGTCACCACAACTTGGAGGACTGTATTAAAAGGCGACAGCATTGGGAAGGTTGAGAATTAGTGACTTAGAGAATAAGCTCTCAGCTCCTCAAATGACAAACAACTCAAAGAAAACTTGTGGTACATTATAGAGATGACAGCAGCAAGTTCAAGCTCAGTGATGCTACACATGCAATTAATATTAACAGTGGATGGGCTTATACTAGAGTTTTAGTTAGAATTTCAACTAATCAGTTCCCAACCACAGAGCATCTATAAAATTAATTAGTGTCTCTAAGATCCACTTCATTTTTAGAATGTGATAAAACCATATCAGATTCACCATAGATGTAAACATCTCAGAAGAACAAAAAAGGGAAGTACTTCTGTAATCTAACCTTTGTATATTCAATAGTTATGAGCCTCTATGTCTGTTATGTATAGTATTAACTAGCAATTATAATATTATGTTAGGTGAAAGCTGTTTATTTCTCTTTCAAATAGCCACCTGAAAAGTATTCTTTATATTCTATTTACTAAACCATAACAATAATTTATTAAACAATTATTCGTATATAAACAAATAAACTTTGTTCATAATGTGACTTAAGTTTAAAACCAGATCTTCCAAAAACATTAATTGAAATATAAATCAGTATTTTGACTTTTTTTTTCTTTGTTTGTTTAATATGTTTTTTGATTATGGACAGGGTCTTAAGTAGCATGGATTAGAATACAACTTTCTTTTTGGTCAAGAGTGACCTGAAATTTCTTACTTTCTTGCCTCTATCCAATTCCCAAATATAAAGACTGCAAGCATGGACCACCATGTTCAATGTTACTCAGTGCTGAGGACCAAGCCTGGGTCTTTGTGCATGCTGAGCATGCGCTTTACCAACTGAGACACATCCAGGCCCCCATATCTGTAATTTGGTCTTGTTCTCTCCATATTTGCTTTTTCCTGCTATTTCTGATTTAGTCAGAAAAACCTCAAAATTGAGAGAATCAGAAACCTGTAAACATGGATAACTAGGAGTTAGTGGTTCTTGGAGAATTCGTCTGGCAATATGAAATTAGACAAATTAAGAACAAAACCTCATATCTAGCTTAGATGCCAGGAAGTTGTTTTAAAATAATTTCTTTGAACTGGGTTTGGTGTTCTATGATTTTGAGAGGTGGAAATAGAGAGCCTGCAAGCTCATGGCTAGCCTGAGCAGCACAACAAATTCAGAGTAGGCTAAAGATCATTTGAAAACATCTTCTGAAAGGTCCTTATTTGGAGCCATATTTGGATACATGGATTCACCATACTTACTGACTTTGAGCTACTAACATCATCAGAATAAAAAACAGTGCACTCATAACTATGACACTATTTGACCTTGAAACTCAGCAGGAGGTGATGTAACTGAATCAATAAAGATTAGGAGCTGACAATCAGACCATCAGACCAGACAGGAATAACCAACTCAGGAATGCAAAGTCTACTACAGATATGTTTTCACAATGACTAAAGTTGCAAGCATAAGACCTTCACAAGAGCAGTCCAGTCACAATTCCATCATGAAGAGGGGAGGGGCTCAGAAAGCCCCACTCCAAGCTGAACAGCTATTTGCAGTTAATAGCTTCTAAAAGAAGGAAAATAATTTTTCACCTGGGATGTGGCCCCTGACAAGTAGTCCATATTGGAGTTCTTGTGTCTATGCAAAACATAGATTAATAGAAACGCATTGATTTAAATCTAAGAGCTATTTAGCAATAATCCTGAGTAATCAACTGAGCATTTTGTAATTCATGTAAGTTTCTGTGTGTTTATTTGGGATGGGGCAGTCAGCACAGAATAGCTTCACCTCCTTTTATGCTCACTCAGTCACTATGTCCCAGAGCCTTTGACTCTCATGCCCCATCTCATGTATATGCAAATTATCTTCACAGAGGCCTTTCTTTCTGGAAGTTCTAAGGTGCCTTTGTGTTTGCTTTGCTTTGGTTAGAATATATAGTTGGCATGAGCCCTGGGATACACCTAGGAAAGAACCATAACGATGTTAGATATTCCGGCTAGTTTTAAATGCCAACTTTCCACAATCAAGAATCACCTAAGAGAAGGGACTCAGTTAAGAAATTATGTAGATTAGGTTGCTCTTAGAGAATGGTAGGGAGGGGTTAATGTTAATTGATGAGGAAAGATAGCCCCCCTCAAACACACACACACCATAATGCTGACAATACCACATTATGGACAGAGCCCTGAACTGTATACGAGTGAATACAGCTAGAAGGAGCAGAGAAAAGAGGGCCACATAAGTGCATCCCCTTTTCCTTGCTCTTGACTGGACATGTGCTATGACCAGCTGTGCCAAGCACCTGCCACTGTGACCACCTTGCAATGATGAACCAGAGACTGGGTTTTGAAACTAAACAAATCTTTTCTTCCTTTGTGCTGATGTTGTCATATCAACAGGAATGTACTGGAAAACTAATTGTGCTTTTGGTACTTTTTTTTTTTTGATTTGCTTTGTTGTTGTTGTTTTGGTCACACAAAGGAGGCTTCAGTAGTTTAAATGTGATAGCCATGCATCCTCACCCACACTCAAGGGGAGAATTCTGAGCAGTCATTGGATAGTTTCACTTCTGTAGATCTTTGTCTTCCTATTGGCTTGTTTTGCCAATGGGAATACATAGTGGAAGCCTGTATAGCAAAGTTTGGTACTCAATTTGATAAAAAAATAAATAAATTAATAAAACATTATGATGAATGAAGAATATTTGTATGAGGTTGACCTCATACAGTGTGTATATATATTTAACATTCTTCTATGCAAAACAATCTTATATACGTACTAAGAGAGTAGTATGACTCCAAACCAGAATTAAATCTGTTCTGTGACCTAACACTTGTGCAACACTGCCTACCTTACTTTAACTATCTTTGGCTCAGTTTGTCATTCAAGAAAATGGGATTATAATAAACTATAAGTGTTGTGGGTATTGAGAGCATTAGCATATGTCAAGATCTTAGTATCTCACTCTGTACTGCTCATCAGAATTTATTGTTTCATATATTGTGGGCATTTTATGTCATATAATCAATGATTTTTATACTACACTTTGACACCAGGCATAGAATTATATGGTATAATACCCTATGAGTACAGAAACATTACATTTTGATATCCACAGTGAGTTTTCACCCTAAATCTCTGAACTCCTTTAGTTTCACACTTGTTTGAGAAGATATAGTTTATTATGGAGAGAATTTCTATATTATGTTTTATTTTTATTATAATTTTGTATTATCTTAATAATTAGGTATCCTGTTTCTAGTGCAGTTTTAAGATACAGCTTGAAATAAAATGATTGAATAATAAGTCTAATTCTTACAGAAAGATGTCCTAACATTGGTTCAAGGAGCTGGCTAGAACTTCCTGGAATTTTTTAGAGACCAGCCAGAGTGGTGATTGTTAATGATGGTGTGTGTTTGCCAAGCTCAGTTCTTGCCTATGCACCAAAAATGTGATCCAGAACTAGTGTGGAAATGCTTTGAAGTGACAGAATGGCTTGGACACCGTGATTAAAGAGAACTTGTTTACAAAGCAAACTTCAAGATTACAGGACAGATTCCTTTGTGACTTCAATGACTTCTTTCTTTCTTTCTTTTACTTACTTCTTTTTTGTCTTTGAGTCATTGAACCAGATCCTTTCTTTCTCCTGTGAAGTGATGCAGATCTAGACCACAATAGAAAACATCACGTTCACAGATAAGCTTGCCATCTATGGAGGGGGAAATTAGTAGGGAACAAATTGTGGCTTTTACAGATCAAAACAAATCAGTTTGGGGCATTATCTCCTCTTTCATTCACTATTCATAACTTTTGTGAATCTCTAATTAAAGAGGGCATGTCTTACTTCTCCTTCTAGAGCTATAAATATGACCCTGGCAGTTATGGAGCCTGTTGGACGAGGTGATGATGAAATTGAAACTACTGACCAAGGAGGAAGGCCTTTGAGCATCATGTAATTTTAAGACTTCCTCTCTTGCTTCTGTCATGTGTGTGTTGTTTGGCTAAAAAATAGGACTGCTTTGTTTTAAAGATGGTACTTATCACTAAACCACACACTCCAGTTCTGTAGGACAGAGGTCACCTAGTCTGGTCTCAAGGGCAAGGAAGAAGACTGTATTGCTCAGCATTGTGTTTTCAGAAAGGAGCCTTCTAGATGAATATTTAAAACACTCCACAAAGAAGCATTAAATAAATGAAATAAAAATAAAACAACAGCAAAAACATTATGGTGAATGTTGAGGTGGACAAGGATGCTTGCTTTGTAAGTTTAGGTACTTAAGTTCAAATCCTCAACATCCACACCAAAAATCTAGGAATAACTACACATGTTTAAACCTCAGGATTACAAGGCAGGAATAAGCAGAGTCCCATGGCTGGTTACCTAAGTGAAGCTCTTGAGCTTCTAGGGCAGTGAAAGACTCTGCCTCAAGGCAATAAAGAGGAAAGTGATAGATGAATGAAGGAATCTGATGCCTTGCAAATATGACAAAACAGCACACACCACACACACACACACACACATGAAAATTTTATTTAAATTTAATCTATTGTTTCCTATTTCTTCTCAGAAGATAAATATAATTCCAATTGAAAAAAAAGAAATGAACACAAAAATATATATGCATCTACCAATACATGCAGAGTTATATCCTAGAATAATTTAATATTGGTTTCCTCCAGGGTAAAATTTGACTGCTCTCCATACTGTCCACTATACTTATTCAGCAATGTATCAGATACTTTGTTTCTCATCTTTGACACAATACTTTTGAAAGTTAAATGTTTATAGACACATAGTTACTTTCGTTTCTAGATGGCAAGAAGCTAGATCTGGATGAGCAGGGACATAGCCTAGCTCACTCAGCATTCTGTTTCTAGAAGCCTAATGTTACGAATCACATGGCAGGAGCTGGGTGAATATTTGTTTAAAATAAATTATTAAGGTAGGTGAGGTGGTGCCTACCTCTAATCTCATCACTCAGAAGGCAGAGGCAGGCAGGTTTGTGTGTGTTTGAGGTCAGGCTAAACTTCAATGTTAGTTCTAGAACAGCCATGGGTATGTAGAAAGACACTGTCACAATATGCTTAGTTTTAAATAAGGCATCTATATTGTACCAATTTCTCACAAGACTCAATGATCAACTTGTGAAAAAAAGGCAAAGAGATTTTTGAAGCCAGAGGTATTTGGTGACTGCAAAGTAACAGTGTGTTAAGGATGTAGCACGTAGCAGATGCACAGAGGACTTCACAATGGTGGCAGCATGTGCAAGATCTGTGTAACTGAAAGCCAGACAAAATAACAACACAGATAGGGAGATGGTCATGAAGTCTCACCCCTACATAAAGAGCTATCAGCAAATGATAGCTACTGGGAGGGGGAAAAGAGAGGAAGACTGATATATTTTTAGGGTGTCATTTTAAGTAGGACAATCATTCTCTGGTGAAAGGGTACATATCTAAGAGTATATGTGTGGCACAAGCTATATCTGACAGATTGAAAAAGTGACAGAAAATTTGGTGGATAGCAAAGAGGAGATGGATTTGGAATGACTTGTGAACAGTTAAGTAATAGGATCAAAATATGCTGTACAAATTTTCAGGGACCTAATAGAAAAAGAATACAGTAAAAATAAAGAATTTAGAGTAGTTTAAAAAATCCATTGAGAAAAAGATAGAGTGAAAAATGCACATAAAGCAGAAAATAAACACACATATTTATAAGTCAGATATAAATATATATATATATATATATTGTCTTGTTTTTGTAAGGCTTGGTATATCTTAGTCTTTGGGGACTCCTATATCAGAGTATTATAAAATACATGGCTTATGAATTATCATTGTTCTAGAAGTCAAGGGAGCCCAAGATGAAGGTGACGTTTGTGGTTGGTGTGGGCCAAAAGTACAGTTCTTGGTTCATAGAAGTGGTTTCACTGAAGGCTCAGAAAACAGAAATAAAAAGGAAGCTCTCTGGATTATTATTCACTAGAGGATGAGCCAATCTGAAACACTCACTAAAGATCTTACCTCCAAGCACCATCACATTGGAGATAAGCTAAGATTTGTGAATTCTAATGGTAAAGGACTATGGGCTGGCAAGTTTCATGTCAACTTGACAGAACACCTAGAAAGGAGAGTTTCAATTGAGAAAATGTATTCCTAAAATAAGAATGCAGGAAAGCCTGTAGAGTATTTTCTTAACTACAGATTGGTGTAGGAGACCCCCAACCCACTGAGGGTACCTACCACCCTGAGCTGCTTATGTGCATCTCTCCTCTGCATCACCTTTTGCCTCCAAGTTCCTACTGTGTTTGAGGGTTTTTTCCAGTGATCTTTCAATGATGAATAGCTACATAGAAGCATAAGCCAAAAAAATTCTGTCCTCCTGAAGTTGCTTTGGTTATATTGTTTCATCACAGCATGGATGACACTAGCCAGGACAGAAATTAGTACCAGGATAGTGAAGTATTGCTGTTACAGACCCAACATTGTTTGGGGGAAGATTGTGAAAGAACTTAGGGCTAGAAACATTATTAAGTGTTCAAACATTGATGGGCTGTTTCATGGGTGTTTAGGAGATAATATTTTTGAGAAAAATTGGGATGATGAAGGACTAACAAGAAATTCCAGAGGAAAGGTTCAGAGTCACCTAAAGTCTCTGCTGGGATCATTGCATAATTTGATTCAAGAACCTACTGTTCTGGTCATCAGGTCTGAATAATGGGCTATGATTAAAAAGACAAAGGAATCACTGAATGGAAATCTTTGCTTTGCTGGGATACTCAAATCTAGTCAGATAGAGCTGAGAAATTAGCAATTAATAAGAAGTAACCAGCATCTTTGAGGTAAAAATTGTCTGGGAAGTGTTCCCTCAGAGTTTGCACACAGAAACTGTGCTTTTTATTATTTTATTTTTTTATTTTGTATTTATCAAGAAAAACAGTAAATTGAATTTAAAATGCTTATAGGTTAACAGTAACTATAAAGAAAATAAAAATCATAAGCATGACTGATCAAGGTGGCTACAGCTGAACATTGTGCTAGCAGTCAAACTTGCTAGTATAAATAAGAGTCACCTACTTGGTACTGGTTTTGAAGAAATGAAGATGTTATGATGAACAACTAAAGGCTGGCACAGTGTGGCAAGACTAAAGTCCCTGAAGAGAGCTCAGGTGATGCCATTAATAAAAGTGAATCCACCTGGATCAGAAGACCCTGGAATTGGGGGGATGCTAGAATCATGGGATGATCATCAAAAGCAGCAGCATGAGAGGTATAGAGTCAGCCTGAACCTCCCAAAGTCATATTCCAACATCAATATTTTTCCAACATAGTATTTTCATTGGTAAACTGGGAATTTCATATAATGCCTCCAATCACCCTTGCTTACCTGTTGTGTAATATTTTCAGTGTGTTCTGACAAATAAAGCTTACTTTGAGTCAGAGAGTAGAACTAATTTCTGGTTTTTATTGATACGACTAACTAGGCTCATACTTCAATGCACAGACATAAAGTGGAAGAATCTAAATGTTTGTATTGTTTTTCAATTTATAATGTTTTTGTTTTTGCCCACAATGAAATTATATTTAGAAGTTGTGTGGATATATATTACATATTTTTTTTAAAAAATCTGACTATTGGGGAGAGAATACACAGTCAAATCCTAGGCAGACAGCTCAGGAAATTCTTAAACCTTGAATACAAAGATAAACAGCTGAGTCAGTCACACACACCTTTAATCCCAGCACAAGGAAAGTCAGGAGTGGTGACCTACACCCTTGATCCCACAACTCCAGAGACAGAACTTCTTCTGTTTCTGTGAGTTTATGCTACACAACTTTAATCCTAACCTGGATGGGATAGGGTATATAAGGGCTTGTAGAAACCCAGAAAGAGCAGAAGTGGCTGGGAGAAGCGTCTGGCAGAAGCACTGACAGAAATGACCAGGAGCAAGGCTGAGAAGGATGCAAGACAGCTAGGTGAGAATTTACTGTGGTGCTTCCTCTCTCTGATATTTCAGCCTTCCCCTGATATTTGGCTCTGAGTCTCATTTGTGATGCTACAAAGTTGAGATTTTCATACACAGGATTAGGCCATTTTATGAATAGAATTTGTACCTATATAAAAATGACTAGTCTTGAGTCTCATCCCTATACAAAAAACTACAGGTAACTTATGACTGATGGAGGAGAATTAGTTTCTTCCAGGGATTAAGCCCATTATTGGTTCTCCAAAGCAGAGCAGCCAGCCCTGAAATCATATATATATGTATATATATATATATACATATATATATTACACATCAATAACAAAAGGAGGCTAAGAAGGCTCTGTGTGTGTGAAAATTTAAAATGTGTCTAATTGTTGAGAATATTACTTTTTAATTGTACTTAAAGTGATTGATTTTAATTTCACAAAACTTATGGCTATTAAATAATTGTAATGTAGTTAGTGCAAAAGACTTAACCTTTAGTTTTAAGGACTTAAATTTATAAGTGTGGTGAATAGGCAACATATTGAAGAGTTCATTTATAGATATTAGATTTAAAATGTATTCCTTGATTTTCCTTTAAAAGTTCACAGAAGACTCATTTCAATGTCCAGACAGTGGTAGTTCTTGCACTTTGGGAAGTAAATCTGGTACACAGACTAAAACATTAACCAAGTAGCAAGTGTTAGATCATGTGACTCAAACCATATGACATTTTTCATCCCAGAATCTTCTATTTTCTTAACTTTCTCAGTGAAACAGTGGCTGTGACTAGAACCCAAAGGGTCAAAGTAAGGCTGTTTCTCAGGACTGCAGCTGAGAATGCACATGATCATGATACAAGGGCCAAGTACCACTTGGAGAATCCAGGAAGCCAGAGATTCTTAGCCAGGGTCATCAGATGAACAAGGAGATGGGAAAGGGAAAAGTAATCAGACAAAGTGAAATTCATAAAATAATAGTTTTATTTAGCATGTTCAGGAAAAAGGGGTTTCATTTATACTAATACAACCTGTGTAAGAATCTTGCATTATACCAAATAGTTAGATTTGAAGTTAGTATAGGATTATATATATATATAATATATAAATAATATATATAATATATATAAATATATATAATATAATATATATATAAATATATATAATATAATATATAAAAGATTTGGAAGAAGAAGCTTAAAAAACACAGAGGTAGCTGTTACTTTGTTACTTCAGTCTTTTGTAGGTCATAATCCTTGGAATATAGAATGTTACATTTGAAATTTGAGCAACAGGAGTTCCAAGTGGAATATTTTCTTTGATATCATTACCCATTTACTCTCCCCTTGAATCTGAAATATAAATTAAATTAGTGATTTTCCCAGATGTTTTCAAATGATGTGATTATAAAAGAATTCAACTCAATGTATAAGGTCTGACCCCTTTAAACTGTTATCTCCCTCTCACCTCTAACATGTCACAGCCATAAGTATAGCAAGTTGGTTGTGCAACCCAGAGATTAGCTTGTCAAATGAAACACTTTTCAAGGCCATTTTTAAAATATATATCACAAACAGCTTTCTACCTTCTCATAAATGGACTTTGAAATCTAAGTAATGGAAATACAACTGCCTGTTATCATATAACCACAAAATCCATGGGGGAACTCAGAGTGAAGTCATAACCACAGAAACCAGCTTCCTTCATTCCATCACCCTCTGTCAAAGCCCGATTTGTGCATAGTGTATGCAACGGAGTCTTGTCGGCTAAAGACAGTGTGCACTGTACATTCCATTTTCATCTATAAAGACATGCCACAACAAGAAAAAACACTTCTTAAAATGCTCAAAACACAAACAAAAATGTAGGCATTTTACATTTTAGAAGTTGGAGATCTAGTATATATGTTAACAAAAAGTTCATTGATTGGGACTATAGATAAGTCACCCAGGAAATTACCTAAATGGATGCATATTTAAGAGATGGTTGATACAATTTAGAGGCTCTCATAAACTAAGCAAAACCTTTAACCTAAGAGTTCTATGTGTTTATTTCTGAGATGGCTAAGTTTCTTATAATTTTCTGATTTTTCTTCACTACTTGAGACAAAATGTTTTTCAGAAACCATTTTATTTTTGCTGTTTTAATAGGACTTTCAGCAATGGATTCAGCCAAGTTATATTTTTCTTCTCTGCAGTTATGTAATACTTGTGATTCAATCCACATATTCATTTTAATTTTATCATTTGCTAATATTTTATGCATGTTACTTGCATTTTCTATACTTATAGAGTGAATTCTGAAAACTAAGGACCTGACTCCTTTATAAAATTCCCCTTTCAATATGATAGAAAGAGTTACCCAACAAATAGCCTACTGCTGGCTCATGGTCTGTATTTTTAAATGCCTGTTCATGTCTTCAGCTCCCACAAGGTCTTCAGTAGTACCTAAAAGTCTGACACTACTGAGAGTAATAAAGCATTGTCTTCTCAACTAGATGGCAAGGGTATTGATAGAGGACTTCAGTTCTGAAGTGCCTAAGTGAAATTATATATAGTAATGATCAACAGAAAACCTAACATTGGCCACTCCCAGGAACATCACATTGTATATAATTTTAGAGCTACATATAGACATGGTATAATGAAGCCATGTGTAGGAAGAACAGACAAAGAACAAAGTGCTCAGATAACCTAGAACCTGCCTTAGCTTGCATTGTAGATCTATGTTATTTGGTAAAGGGCTTAAAGTGTTAATCTAAATATACGTTTATCAATTAAAAACTTGAGAGTCAGATATCAGGGTAAAAACTTGATTGATCACAAAAGTAGAGAAATGACCAGTGAGCTACTCTCTCTTTCTTTGATCCAGAGAAAAAGCACAAAAATACATAAATAGGCTTAATGGTATAGTACACTAACAACAGGATATCAGTTCATACATCTTCCCAAATGTTTGTTTCTGCTGTTTGCTACAGACATACAAGACAAAAGGCCTTTTTTTAGTCCCAATATATATGTATATATATATATATATTCATGACATATATATATTCTGTCATGATATTATTGGTCTTATATAGCACTAATTCTAGAAATAGTTTTCATCTATCTTCCTATGTGATTTGGGGCGAGAGTCTGAAATAGGTGACTAGAAATTAAGTTTATGTATTTGGGATATGTTTAACAAACTATGTTTCTTTAACCTTTCTGAGATCTGCAGCATATGACATTTAAAATGTTTAAGTTTTTTGCTGTAAACTGTGACCATTCCTAATAGAGACCTTTAAGCATCCAAAGGGAAGATATAGCTCTTCAATGACAATTCCATCTGGATTGTGGGAATGACACTAAGCTGACAAACAAATCAACTTTGGACTACAAACTATTCAGGACAATTTCAAGACAGTTAAGATTTTAAAGCCTCATAGACTTCATCCATAACTTCAGATAAGCACTGTCGTTTCCCAACACAAGAAGACTGGGCAACAGCTAGCTCTCTTGGGACTTGGCCATTAGCACAATTTTCTTAGGGTCCCCTAAAGTTTCCCTCACTAGCAGACAGCAGAAAGTAATTTTAAGTTTTATTTTTTCAGGAGAAATTTATAATCTCCAACAAGGCAAAATTTTCTTTATCTCCTCACACATTCTTTTTCCTAAGGTATCTTAGTCTAAATCAACTAGTAAGATATCAGCCATATAATGGCAAATTATAGACTAAGGAACCATTTATGATTTATTACGAATTACTGTTGTACAAAATATTGATACAAGATGGGACTGATTAATATCCTTTGTGGAAGAACTTTTCATTGATACCTTTTAACAGGCTAAGATTTTTTATAAGTAGGGCAAATTCTTTCTCTATCCTGTTCTTATAAAGATGTAGTAAAAAGCAGTCTTTTAAATCAATCACTATGATAGAGCATCCTTTAGGTAATAGGGAAGGAAGGAAATTGTAGGTTGCAAAGAACCCTTTGTCTGAATCACCTTATTTATGTCTCTTAAATCTGTTAACATTATTTATTTCAGATTTCTTTTTAATAATAAAGAAAAGAGAATGTCAAGTATTGGCTGATTCTTCAACATATGGAGCATTTAGCTGCTCCTGTACCAGTTATTCTAGTGCCTGTTATTTTTCTCATGTCAAAAGCTATTGTTCCACATAGAAAAGTTTGTCAGTTAGTCATTTTAAAGAAAGGGTAGTTGGTACCTTTGAAAGATCAGCAGCTGGTGTGCCTTACATATATACAACCTGATCAGTAAGTGACTATTCTTGGTAATATTTTTTTTTATATTTTCCTCAGAAGCATACATTAGTCTATAGTTTGTTTCTGAGATTTGAGAAATGTTATTCTGGTTTTTCCATTGCTGTAATAATCCCAACCCTATAAATTTATTGTGATGTTAGCCACATTTGGCTTTAATTTTTCTATATTTCCTTCTGGCCCTTTATATGTGACCCACCTTGTACTTTACCTGAAATAGTGTTACAAACCATTAAAACTGACTATTTGCCTCCTTAGAAGGCAAATTTAGATATCAAGATTTTAGTGAAATTACTTTTACATCTGCACCTGTGTCTAGTAAACTTTCAACCAAAATGCATTTATTTGTATTTTTACCCTTGACCTTTAATTATTTGTGGAAGTTTGCCCAAATACTCTTCTCAAAATTTTGTTTTTTCTAATAAATCTGAAAAGCCTGTGGCAAACAGTTCCTCAGGATCTTGTATCCAGAGTTATAAGCCAGAAGAATCATTTATCTAATTATTCTATTATCAATAAAAACTTAGTAGTCAGATATTGGAGTAAAACCTTAATTGATCAGAGAAGCAGTGTAGAAGTAACCAGTAACCTCCTCTATCTCTCCTTCATCAATATAAAAGGGCCAAGCACCTCACTGAATCCCTCCCTGCTACTTCCTGCATCTATTAATGTGTCCTGTGTCTTCTAAAACCCCTGTGACTATTTTTGTTCAGATAGTATTAAGCTCAGCCCTCTGCTTCAAATGTCATTCTTTTAGTGTAAGGATGTGATAAAAATAACTCATAAGAGGGGATGAGCAGTTGTCTGAGGTCTTCTAGAACAAGCCTTAAAAAGACAAGAGGAAAGTTGTAATATCCCCTAAGTAGAAAATTTAGTTTTTGCTTATTACCTGCTAGTCTTGCTTTATTACAGAGATACAGGGAAATCTGCCCAGCAACCTACTCTATGGGCAAGTAATATGCTAACCCCCAACCAAATCAATTATATTCTCATCATAACCATAGTTAATATAAAAGTCAAATAGTGATAAGATTTCTGAATCTGAATTTCTATAATACTATGTTCTACCCTTCTATTCAAAATTCATTGTACTATGTAATACAGCCATGTTTGAGACAGACCATGTGCATAAAGAAATGGTTAGTAGGTAAATTATTAACCTGGTTAAAATAGTCTTTACTTTCTATTTTCTCTCTCTATGCCATTAATATCCTGGAAAGCCCATGCAGAAAAGGAGATCATGTATTTGTTCATTACCTATCATGGGCTTTTCATTTCTTCACTAAGAGCTCAGGATGTTGAGAGACTCTGCTCTATATCCAGATAAATGTTTGATTCTTGGTTCTTATCATAGCCTACCTCCAATCAATCTCATTAGAATAATAAGAGCTCTTAAACAGGGCACTTTTTTTATATATTCAATTCTCTTCCCATTGCCTCAGTTTCATTTAAACACAACTGAAAGCCATTTCATATTGCGATACTGAGTTTTTGCCTGAACGAACTGAATCCTTCTTCAGGGAAGGTTGCATTAGGATCCCTAGCCAGGCTTCTGCTTTTGTTATTACCATGAACTAACTATAATTAATTCTCTTAACAACAAAGAAAAACAATAAATTAATCATAGAAGACCATTTAAAAATCATATTTAGTTAAGCAAAAAAAAAACTTTAAGAGGTACAGTGCAGATTTTTAAAAGTCATTACTTTTGCAAATATGCAGACAAAATTAAATTTAGCTCAGCTTCCTCCAGTTACTCAGTGTTCATTGGCTTAATGCCAAAGTTGTTATGAAGGGGAAAGATTTGTACACTGAGAAATCAGAAATATCTCAGAATTTAATAAATATCATAGTTATCTCAAATTTATACTATATAACATAACACTCTCACTTATCAACTCAAGAGGTTGTTTGTATAGAACGCCACTAATTCTGTGATAACATCTTCTGGCAAATATGCTTCTCCATCTACTCAGCCGTATTATGGGTTAATCTGTGAAACTTGTTGGGAACTAAATTATTGTCTGTAATATTACTCTACATAGGAAAGTAATTGCTGATTCCAATATAGAATGTGGGATGTGTGTGAAGGACACATTGTCCTAACCAAATGAAAGACTCATCCTGCAATTCCTATCAAGATTGTTCATTTAAAGAAGCAAGCACTGTCACAAGGCATAATACTAGGCACTCTGAAGGATGGAAAGAAGCCATATACCTCAATTCAGACACTTAGTTAAAAATCAGAATTAACAAAAGAAGAGTTCTGGTCAGAAATAGCAAGTCTGGCTAGGGATCCAAATGCAACCCTCCCCTTTTATGACTGTAGCACTGAGAAAGATAACATAGATAAGCAGAAGAGTCACCACTGTGGCTTGCTGGCCACTAGTCTGGCTAAAACACAGTAAGCTCTGGATTTGGTGATAGATATAAATGTAAAGAAACAATGTGGATAACAATGGAGTACACCATCATTATTCCCTATTCTCCATCTGTGAATGCACGGGCACACATAGCCACTTTCAAACACTGCAAACACACACACACACACACACACACACACACCAAATAAACCAACACACAAAATCTTTTCCAAGCCTCTGCTTACTAAATTTATTTTCCTTACTCATTTCAAACACATATGTCATTTCAAATAACAAAGATGTATTAATGATCAGAAGCCCCTTAAGCATTTTCCTGTCACATATATTTTATTAGCATTTTCCCTTTTCTTTTTAGAAAAATCTCTTGCCCTTCTTTGGTCCTTTTTCTAGTCTTGACCTGTATTCATACTAAACTTTATGTGTAGACATACACATGCATATATATATATATATACACACACACATATACATACGGAAATATATGCATATGCCCATACATGCACACATGACTTATAAATTAAATCTATATTCCCATATCAAAGAAAACATTTTTCTTTCTAATGCTGTATTACCCCACTTATTTTAATGATTTCCAGATTTACCCATTTTCCTGGAAAATTTACAATTTTGTTTTCCTTTATGAGTAAAATGAGGGGTCAGAGGATTAGGAAAATTGTAATGAGAAGAGGATGGAGCCAAACTGTATTGTGTATTAAGAAATGTTGCATAATTTTAAAAAATTAGAACAAGAACAAAGATGTTAACTAACAGATAATGTGGATCAGAATCCAATCAATTTATTATTTATCATGAGTAAAAATCACCACATGCAAAGGAACGTGACCTTGTACTATGTGGACCTGAGCATTTACTTGTATGTTGAGAGTGTGTTAGAGAGAAATCACACACAGATTTTTATGTTTTTATAAAAATCTAACTTCACTATGAAACTGCCAGTAAAAATAGAAAGTTACTGGAACATGATTTTCAGTCACAATGCAAACCTGGAAAAATAAATGTTATTTTGGACATAGTATATCACCAAAGGTAATGATTTCTGAGCAGGAATCATGATACTGATAAATATCTGGATCCATTGTCTATTAGACTGTAATATATTGGGATTTACTAAAAGCACATTCAGTTCAGTGTCCAAATATGTTCTTGATCACATCCTTAAATCCCAGAGAAGACAATGTACATGGAGAAGAAAATTACTTTGAAAAAGCTGATGACTTTCAAATAAAAATAGTCACAAACAAGTACCTCTTTGAATTTCTAAGAAATCATACATTTTGACTACAACCAAATAAAATGGCACCAAGTGATCATCTTCACTTAGGAAAAGAGACCTATAGTGCAGGTCCCTTCCTTTCTCATTTTGTTTTCCATTAAGTTGAAAAAAAGTACTATTTTGAATGTAATTGCCCTCACAAGCTCATAGGGAGTCAGACTATTAGGAGATATTGTTTTGTTGGAGTAGATGTGGCCTTCTTGGTCCATGAGTGTGGATTTTAATTCTCAGATATTCTCTCTCTCTCTCTCTCTCTCTCTCTCTCTCTCTCTCTCTCTCACACACACACACACACACACACACACACACACACACACACACACACACACATTCACACCCCACTTTAAAGTGTTGGAAAGATACTAAAAAAGTACCAGATGGACATGCAGGCCAGGAGAAGAAAGATTGGGCACCATTAGGGTGAGCAAATATATGATGGA
The DNA here is from genome assembly GCA_004025045.1 of Sigmodon hispidus. NCBI lineage: Eukaryota > Metazoa > Chordata > Mammalia > Rodentia > Cricetidae > Sigmodon > Sigmodon hispidus. The sequence goes on from PVIH01005800.1 coordinate 47,358, forward strand.
ATATTAATAGCCTCAAAACTCAGACATCTAGAAACAGTATTTTAACAGCAATATAGTTTTTTTGAATCAGTTGACAAATCCAATTAATGGTAACAGAACGCATTTTAAAATTAAATTGTAAAATTAATGATACAAATTTTATAGTCAGAAAGTCTCTATTCAGCTGAGAATAGTGGCACACACTTTTAATCCCAGCACTTAGAAGGTAGAAGCAGGCCGATCTCTGAGTTCGAGGACAGTCTGGACCACAATGTGAGTTTCAGCATAGCAATGGCTACACAGGGAAAGTCTGTTTAGAAAAAAAAAGAAAATCTCTATTCAAAGAGTGGCACTAACCCCACTAATCTTTTTTCTCTCACCTTTCTAGAGAGGCATAAGATAATATTACAGTATCTAGTACCATACCATACTCAAAATACTTTTTTTATCTGGTCATCTCTTGCAACTTTTACTTGGAAAATGAAACTCAGACTTAGTTAGCAAATATCAAGCACCTCATGTTATATCCTCATTCTCCCAGTGACTTTGTGTCGTGCCGATTTCCTTTCTCTGAGCTCTATAATCTTGACCCCAGATTTCCCTCTCAAAAGATAAACATTTTATCCTAGCAGTAAAACCATCTAAAGGTTAGTCCTTGCTCATTATCTGGGATGGAAAGACAACTTAGCAGATACAACCCAAGGCTGCTTTTTCAGAAGACCCAGAATTTGATTCCTACCATTCACAACCACATCAGGCTGTTCATAGTTGCTTATAATTACAGCTCCAGGGTATCTGACACCCTTTTCTGAACTCCATGGGATCTGTACACAGTATAAATACAGGCAGGCATATGCTTACAAATAATTAAAAAATGTAAAATGGTAAAAATATCAAACTCAGTGGTTATCAAAGTCAATTTAAATATGAAGGCACTAAACTTCAGAGAAGTTAGTAGATGTGAAGACAGGAACAAACATCAGTTTCTGAGTTGACCTCAGTCTGCTTCAGTTGATGGAGTCTAGTTAAATGGAGAGTGTTGCCTTCACCAGTGTTAGAATGTAATATGTTCTGTCTCACACTTCAGCACCTAAGAGACTCTTTCATATATCTGAGTAAAGATTCAACAGACTATTTTCATGGCCTGATTCATGGCTCTAAATCCTATTACTATCCCAGAGATTTCTTTGCATTCATGTACCATGTGATGCTGAACCACATGTATTGCATGAATTCTATATACTATTATAATAAAACCCAGAGTGAGATATTGGAGCAAAGCTGGAATATCAGAAAGACAGGGAACAAACCACAGCCAATTCTCACTCGACCAACTCCTCAGGCCAATCCAGTTATGTCCTCTGTTCATGAGTCCTCAGACTGACTAGTCACACAGGTAAAAGGTAGAACTTTTGCCTTCTTCTGCCTTATCTTTCTTACCCCATCCAGCTACTCCAATTCCTGGGTCAATTTTACTCATACTAGAATTAAGTGGGTGCACCACCACCACCTGATTCTGTTTGACCTTGAACACTCAGAGAACCAGAAGATCTCTGCCTCCAGTGATGGGAATAAAGGCATGGATCATCACTCCCTGACCTTCATGGCTCTTCTCTGTGGGCAGCTCTCTCCTCTGATATTCCAGATTATGTTTTATTAAATATGCAATATATCACCACAACATGAACTTGACAACACCTCAAGCAGCAGTAGGGAAGATTCACATTGATTTCAAGGAGGCTTCACCAATGCAGCATTAGCAAGTCTTTTATGAATAGGTTTCATTTCTTGACACTTGCCACCACATATGGACAGTTTCTCCATAGCTAGCCAAAGCTATAAGCTTTTCATGTAGGCACTTCTGATAGTCATGCACCAATCCTTTGTTCTCAATCACTTTTTGTCTCCCATATACCTGTAGAACTTAATGCTCTCACAATATTTGCACTGAATTTGTGCCAGAATAAATCTTGATCAGTTTGCTAGGAACAGGATACTCTTGAAAGAAACTGGAAAGGACTATGCATCATTTGAAATAATTTAACTGTTGAGTCTAGTACCCGTCAAAATTTTACTTGCATTTTGTTCTGAATTAAGATTTAACATATGTTATGAATATTTATAAGAATTACCCTTGTTTTTAAGACTTTCTTTTTCCAAAGTGTTCTGCCTAAATAATGCCTCTTCTACAAAGTTGTATTCCTTAGTCACAGATTTGAAGCTATTCTATTCATGTATGCTGGCAACACATTGTTCTACATTCTTAAGTAAAAATAGACTGATATTTTTGCTACATATTTATGACTTCACATGCTATAACCGAAACCTTGCTGTACTCACATGAAATGACACTCTTTGAGCAAACTCTCTGGCCAGAAAGGCTGTCATAAACAAGCAAGGTGAGGAGGTAGCAGGCAGATAGTAGCAACACAACATCCTACATCAGTGATAAGAGCTCTCTGTACATGTTTACTTGGCCAGAAGACTTAGACAAGAATGTCATGAAGTCAGACAGTTTAGAATCTAGTCATCAGCAACTTTGTATTTTCTTTTACCTAGTTGTTTACATGCTTTTTATGAGTATCTATTTTAAAGCATTACATTGTACTAGACTATGGCATGTTTGAATTATAATGAAGAGCACTTTGAATAAATTATACATTTTAAATGACACAAAAACATGTACTACCTAATATTCAGGCAAAGAATATTGTTTTAAGAATAGGAAACATTGTTAATGTGCACACACTGGCATATGCTTCTATTTGAATGTGTATATATATATATATACATATATATATGCAAATAGATGAGTGTATATGTGTATCTGTATTCACATGTGCAAATGTCTGTATATGAAACCAAGGACCAGACCCAGAGCCTCACTCATGCCAACTCCATTGGATACATGAGTTACAGCCACAGCCCAGTGTCAATAAAATATGTCAGAATGACAAAAATCTCCTCTCTCACAATTATGGTACTTTTCATCATGTGGGATATTTTCAGATTTGTTTGTATTGATTGAAGGCAGTGAAGAAAAACACATTTAGCTAAAGTAATGTAAAACTACACAGCTTCTTTCAATGTTGAGTCCAGAGAATCAATTACAGGACACCAAGGCCATTATTTTCCTCTTGTAAACAACGATTCTGCAAATGCTGCCCCTCCCAAATGCCCATTTAGCCTAACTTTGAATAGAATCTTCCAGTAAGGACTCATTTTAGCAACTAAATGTAACATGAGTCCTCTTTTCAACACTTAGAGACCAGTATGTTTTTTTGTTTTGTTTACTTACAGATTTATTTGTTTTATTAATGCATTTGAGTATTTTGCCTGCATGTATGCTTGTGGACCATGTGCACAGAGGCCAAAAGACGGCATCTGCCCCTTAAAACTGGAATTACAGAGGGTTGTGAGTTACTACTTGGGTGATGGGAATCAAACTTGGATTATCTACAAGAACAACAGATGCTCTTAACCACAGCCATCTCTTCAGAAACCAGTTCTTTAAAAGAAAGAAAGAAAGAAAGAAAGAAAGAAAGAAAGAAAGAAAGAAAGAAAGGAAAAAAGAGGTTTAATTAAAACTATTTCAATAAAATGTTCCTTCTCTTAGATTGAATGTTTTAGACATAAGCTGAGCTGACTCCTTATGTTGCTTGGCCACACTGAAAAGATATGACACTTTGGGTATATTTCTATTTTTAGCTTTTCATGGTCTGACCAACCTTCAATTATGCAGGGCTCATTGGCATTTACTAGGTTCTTCAAAATAGATTTGTTTTTATTTCTGTCTTGGGATATCTTTTATAATTATATCCAAAGAATAATGTTTAGAGTTTATATTTAAAAGAAGTATAGGTCAGGCAAGATTATTATTATAACCACTATGAAGTCTCCACCCCAAAGGCTTCTTAATCCAACTTTGAAGTTTTCATATTATACTTCCTTACATGGTGATTCCAAAGTCCATGAAAAAAAGAAAACTTTATTTTGTATGCAGGCTGAAAACCTATGTATTAAATTGTCACAATCTAGGGAAATAAATAATAAAGAAACTGATTTTTAACTGCTTTAAAAAATCTCAAAAACATAGTTGAGGTAATGCTATTGGGGTACAAAAGTGGTATTGCTGGATCCTTGGGAAGAGTGATTCCCAGTTTTCTGAGAAACCACCATACTGCATTCCAGAGTGGCTGAACAAGCTTACACTCCCACCAACAATGGAGAAGTGTTCCACTTGCTCTGTAAACTCTCCAGCGTAGGCTGTCAACTGTGCCTTTTATCTTAGCCAGTCTGACAGGTGTCAAGTGGTATCTCAAAGTTGTTTTGATTTGTATTTCTCTGATGGCTAAAGATGTTGAGCACTTTTTCTTGTGCCTTTTAGCCATTTGTAATTCTGGTGAGAATTCCCTTTTTAGTTCCAAGCCCCATTTTTAAATTGGATTATTTAGAGTTTGGGGCTCTACTTTCTTGAGTTCTGTATATATTTTAGAGATCAGTCCTCTGTTACTTGTAGGGTTTGTAAAAATCTTTTCCTATTCTGTAGGCTGTAGTTTTGTCTTATTGACTGTGTCCTTGGCCTTACAGAAGCTTCTTAGTTTTAGAAGGTCCCACTTACTGATTACTGTTCTTAGTGTCTGTGCTACTTGGTGTTATATTTAGGAAGTGGTCACCTGTGCCAATGCATTGGAGGGTATTTCTCACTTTCTTTTCTATCAGGTTCAGTGCCCCACAACTGAAGAATGGATTAACAAACTGTGGTACATCTACACAATGGAGTATGACTCAGCAGTAAGAAAAAGTGATATCCTAAAATTCACAGGCAAATGTATAGATTTGGAGAATGTCCTCCTGAGCAAGGTATCATAAACCCAGAAGGAGAAGCAGGGAATGTACTCACTCATTAGTGGACTTAAAAAAAAAATGTCACTGTATTCAAGAGCTCCAGGCTAGAACGCAGCTAAATGACACAGTGCCTCACTTCTACATTAATGGCCTCTTGCAGGTGTGTGAGTGAAGAAAGACTTGTTTTCTTTAAGAGTCTGGCCACAGGGAGTTTAATTATACTGCAGTAAGTAAAGGAGAAGTATGAATGGGCATTTTTGTAAATGGGGAGATTTTAAGAGTGGGTATGAAAATGAGAGAACTGATAACTGAGTTTGAAGGGGTGCATAATGTAAAATCAACAAACTAAAAAAATATTTCCAAAACAAAATGAGATATTTGTAAGGAGTCAGAATATAACTGGCAACAAGAGTCCTTTTTCATGATAGCTGAATAATTCTTTAATTTTATTACTAGTCTTTATGATGCTGATGCTATCTCAGAACATACAGTGCCTGAAATACCAGTTTTTGAACACATGCCGCTGCATTTGACACTGCACTTATGACATAGCTGATGTGATAATCCATGGATGAGGTCCTCATTCCTTATTTATATCATGTGACAAAAATATTTCATGACAGAACTCTCACCACTCTCTTTATTATAACATTTTCTCAAATATTTGTTAAAAGAGACTTGGATATAAATTATTCATGATGAAAAACAAAGGCAATACTTGGCCAGTACTTCTTCAAAAACTAGTATTGATATGTGTGCTATATACCATTGAGGGTACTAATAAACCATATATATATACATATATATAGTAGGTTTTGAGCATAATAAATATTCATACCTTAACTTCATCTCATTTATAATAAGAAAATATTTGTATCTTAATGAAAAATATCATACTAAGAAAAATAAATACATTTATATAAATGAGATGATACCATCAATATATTCCAACTGTAGGAGTGTTCCAGATACTGCTCGAGTTTGCTGAATGTGCCTCCAGGTGTGGCCATGCACCTCAGGCATGGCTGAATGCCAATCTGCTTCTAAAATTTCTGTAAAAGGAAATAACACTAACACGTGGCAGGGGCCCCTTTCTTCTGCTCTCTCTCTTTCCTTCTTCCTTCTTTGTACCCTCTCACCCTCCTTCTCTGGATATCCTAACACCCTGAATAAATTCTGTGAGGCACCTGGCAGCAAATGTCTTGTGTCTCTCCCAGGTGCAAAATGCTAACACCAACACAAAAAAGATAATTATGGTAAATTAGATGCCGAAGAGATGGCTCAGCGGTTAAGAGCACCGACTGTTCTTCCGGAGGATCTGAGTTCAATTCCAGCATCTGCAAGGCAGCTAACAGCTGTCTGTAATCCCAAGATCTGATAGCTTTACACAGTTATACATGCAGACAAAGCACCAATTCACATAAAATTAAAAAAATTAAAAAAGGAGAATTGTAAATTATCTAAAAAATATTGTGAGCTATAATTTTTTAAATATTTTAAATGAAAAATTACAACTATGAACATAAAGGTAACCTTAACAAAAATTAAAATATTACAAAAGAAAATGAATTTATAAAGAGCAAGAAGATATTTTTTTGTTTTCAGAGAAAATGACAATAATAAAAGTATAATAATATTTTTCAAAAGATGTATCTTTTAACTACCCAGAACTGGAGGAGCAAAGTTATGGGTTGGTGCCCAAGGTCATTAATCTGGTAAGAATCCCAAGTGCTTGCTACAACATTCCTGTGAGCTCATTTTTTCTCATTCATTGTAGCATATTCTTTTTATTCACCCACAGAAAAAATTTAGTACAAAAACTATTGGTAAATTTCATACAACTGATAGAACAAGACTGACAATGTGCATATCATTTTACGAGGCAGATAGAATGGTGTTATGGTACTAACAGAGAATTGTATGTGTGCCTAAATACATATGCACTTACATGTACCAAATGTCTACTAGGTATGTGTGTGTATCCAACAAAAATCTACTTTGAGATATTCTTCACATTACTCTGAAGTGACAAATAGAATACAATAGAGTATTTTAGAGTATTATAAACAATAGAGTGTTTATTCAAATGGGATTAATGTTTATTTTTCTATGTTTATTCAAGTAGAATAAATTTTTATTTAAATAGAGGAAACAATTTTAGATCTCAGGAATCCCTAATGTTATAAGTCTGTTTAAATAAAGAAGAACATTTTGGGGAAGAATTTCCATTCCCATTACATAAATGCTGCCCAAGAGCACCTATAAATATTAACAAATGGGAATAATCAATATACAAAATATTTAACAATAAAAGTGAAGAAAATAAAATAATTTGTATTATTTAGTTAAATCAGATATTGTTATCAGTTATTAGATTAATGAGGGATTCAAAACAGAAAAATTCTAAACTTAAATAACTTGGATCTAAAATATTCTGCACCATTCTGTTCCTAGAGGTCTTCAGATTCATTCAGATATCACAAGAAAGATAAAGATTAAGGTATTGTTATAAATTAAGTAACTAAGAATAGTTATATAGATAAAGGAAAATATATACGAGAGTTACAAACATTTAATACATTATAACTTCAGAAATAGATAGGAGAATCTTCACATTCCAGATGTCACTATGTTAATAAATAAATTATTGTGCTCATTCATTTTCAGTTAAACTGGAGAACTCATTAGAAGGGCAAATAAAATCTTTAAAGTAACAATGAAATCAAGTGACCATAATTCAAAGGTGATAATTATCTACATAAGAAGACCAAGAAAATGAACTTGTTAGTCCATAAGTAAACATGCAAAAATGAATAACATTTTATAAATAATAAACTAGGTTAATACTAAGATTACTAAAAGTAACCATAGTCACTGTAAAGACAGCACATAAATATTGATCTAATAATAACTTTAAAGAGGGACAAAAACCAGATAATAATCATTAAGATCTAGGGATTTAGTTTAAATTTTTAAATCAAGAACTAAATACTATGGTATTTTTTTACTTTTAATAATATTATTGTCTTGATATGTCAGAACAAAAGAAAACAACTTTAACCCATTACATGGAGATAATAAAACCTGCATTTAATACCTGTGAAGAAACATATAGTAATAGTGAGGGAGGTATTCAAGAAAGTCTCAACAACATTCCTCTTTTTCCTATATTCTAACCCTCCTTGTATCAGATTAGCTAAATTAATAGAGAAAATTCCTATTTTAGAATGATTAATTTACAGATACATTTGGCAATTTACAAAGATATTAAACTTTCTTACACGGCATTATTTATAATTTAACCTTTTACTTTTCAGAAAGTTTAGGTAAAATTATCTAGCCATCTAATCTAATGATATTATCTATCTAGCTAATCTAATGATCTTATCTATATATTATCTATTTATCTAAAGCATTTAAATAAGTTGTTATAGTTAAAACATCAGTTTTTTTCTCACAGGCTCATGTCATTGCTTCTGAACTAATGGCATAATTTTATGAGGTTGTTCAACCTGTACAAGGTGAGGCTTACTTAGAGAAAGGGAGTCCCAGAAAAGTGATAAATGTTCCCACCCAAATTCTCTTACTGGAAAGCTGAGGTTTAGTATATTTCATCAGAAGCTCCTACTGATATGGATAGAACCTAGTCTGCCACACCCTACTCTGAAAACCCAGGCCATGACAAATCTTACTCCTTCAAGTTACTTCTATCAGATACATAGTCACAGCTATGGGAACGGTCACTAGAACAGACAAGAACAAAAATGCTCACACTACTACTTACAAAAGATGGATAATGTAAATAGCTTGACCATACTTTGTGTGGTTAACAAATGTTGTTATACTGATATACTTGAATAGCGGGTGTTAAAGGTTTAGTAGGAACTACCTATGCATCGAAAGTATAAATAAGTACCAACTGATAAATAAAAACAAAATTGTATCATACATTTGTCATTGGATGGCTATATTCAGGAGAAAAAAATCACAATAATAAGATTCATGAAGTTCATGTTTTGTAAATATTTAATATAAATAAGTAATTCAGATAAAGGTATGTGTTAAAATGTGTGAGATAAACTAGTTTTTACATCAGAACAATATTATGGTGGTATCAAATAAAACTTTAAAAAGATTAACAATAAATTAATGACTTCATGAAAGAAGTTAGAAAAATAACGAGAGAAAAGGAATTCCATGATATGTTAGTTTCTAACAACTTTTGCACAAGTCAAGGCCCACCCGAGAAGAGAAAATATCAATTGAAAAATTACTTCCATCAGTTTGGCTGTAGACACGTGGTGAGGGGGGAGGACTTTTTCTCTAACATCAATTTCTGTAGAAGAGCTCAGCTGACAATGAGCAGGGACATCCCTAGGCAGTTAAACATGAGTTGTCTAAGTAAGACAGATAAGCAAGCCAGGAAAAGCAAGGCGGGAAGGAGTCTCTCCATGGTCTCTGATTCAATTTCTGCCTCCAAATTCATACCTTGAGCTCTGTCATGGCTTCCCCGATTATGGACTGTAACATACAAACTTAACTTCTCTCCACATTGCATTTGATAAGAGTGTTATCACAGCAACAGAAACCAGAGCACATGAAAAGAAAAAGAAATGCATATCTAAGACAGCAAAATGAAACAGTAAAGGTGACAAAAATCACTAAGTGGTCGTTTAGAAAACATTAAAAATATATTAATATTTTGTTGTTATACTAAAAAAATAAATTCCATACTATGAATCAGTATGAGAACATGTTAAAGTAACTTTTTGCACTTTTTTATTTATTAAAAAAGTCAGTTTTATTCATGTATTCCCCTTGCTCCCCTTCCTTCTCTCCTCTCAATCCTTTGCAGTCAGCCTTTAGCCTCCCCATCCCCATCCTTCCATCCCCTCCCCCAGAAGGGTAAGAAGTCCCAAGGTGGGTCAGCTCAGAGTGACACATGTCCAGGCAAGTCCAATTTCCTGAACCCAGTATCAAGACTGGGTTAGGTGTTCCTCTGAAGGGAATGGGCTCTAAGGTACCATCCCATGCACAGAAACAGTCTGATCCCACCCCTTGAGACTCCACATACTGCCCATACCTATCGAGATTTGCCTACCCTTGAAGGGCCTAGCTCCTTTTTCCCGGTGGTTCCCCAGTGGCTGTTCTTGATTCAATGAGCTCCTCAGAGCTCCAGCCAGCCATCACTGTGGGAATTTTCCTATAATCCCTATCCTCTTGCTCACACAGACTCTCCTCCCCTGCTCCCAGCTGGACCAGGAGCTCAATACAGTGCTCAGCCACTTATCTCTGCATTGTGGGATGTAGGTTCTGTAATGACACTTAGGGTGGTTATTCATTTGATTATAGAGGAAGTCCTGTTTAGGTACCCCTTCTTCTATTGGTTGGAGACTCCACCAGGTCATCCTATGAGTTCTTGGAGGTTTCCTTGACACCCAATCTCTTTCCAACCCCACATTGGCTTCCTCTATCAAGATATCCATCTCTTTTTCCCCTCCCTCTTTGTTGCACCTTTCATCCAACCATGTCCTTCCCTCATGGTTTTTTCCTACCTCCTCTTGGTTGCAACCCTTTATGATCCCAATTTGCTAAGGTGATTGTCTCTATTTTCTCTTCCTAGGGGAATCTCTGGATGTCTCACTTAAATATTTTCCATTGCCAAGCTGTTCAGGAGGTGTGGTTTGCAGCTTGGGTATTCTGTGTTTTGTATATAAAGTCCACTTATTAGTGAGTACATCCCATACCTATTTTTCTGGGTTTGTGATATCTCGTTCAAGAAGATATTCTCCAAATCCATCCATTTTCCTGCAAATTTCAGGATGTCATTTATTTATTTATTTATTTGTTTGTTTGTTTGTTTGTTTTTTACAGCTGACAAAAAACTGTGGTACATCCATTGTGTAGATGTACCACAGTTTGTTAATGTACTCTGCAGTTGAGGGGCATCTTAGGTAATTTTAAGGCAGATTTATAATTCAGAAAAATATTTCATTAATGAATTTAAAATGTAAACAATGTTATGCTGAAGAAATAAAATTTGAAAAATAAACCCATGAGTAATAAAAGAATGAATACTCTAATGATGCATAACATCTCATCAATGAACAGAAAACCTCACAGTATGTGAGAAAGATACCAAAACACCACATTTCTTGTGATTCTATTTATACAAAATGCACAGAAAAATGTTAAAATTTTGCCAGATAAGAAATAGATCTGGACATGAGAAAGAAAACTGACCCTAGTATGAAAGAAATAGTCTACAAATCAATAGTGATGGCGGAACTTAAAATTACAGTTTACAATTCTGTAATTTTACTGATTTTTTTTTTCATTTGTACATTGAACTTATGGTTTATAAACTGCTGAAAGATAAAAAAAAAATCAGGAAGATAATTATCCATTAAGATAAATACTTATTAGGAAAAAACCCTAAACTTTCTTCCAGATTACTTAAACACTGGGAGAAAATAGGTTTGTTGGATTTTAGGTGCAATTTATTGAAAACTCCAAGAAAGAATGTACAAATTGTGATTTTTTGCAATTATTTTAACAAAATAAGGAGGGAAATTTTATGCATTTCAATATATGTGGTAATATATTACAATAATAAACCTGAAAACTGATCAACAATAGTAAAAGAAATATTCATAGAATTGTTATATTTGACATATAGTTTAAAATGTCTAATATAAAGTCTCATTACTCTGAATTGCAGTCTGTGTTCATAAAATTATAATTAAATCGTGTTTATCACAGAAGTTAAAGACTAATAAACTCATTTTGGCAACTTAATGGCTCTGAGATAAAAACCATATGAGTATCTCAATAGATGCTGAAAAGACAGTAAATACAATTATAACTTAATGTGAAAATGGAATTCATACAATGTGGCAAACCTGACAGCAGGCTTATATGTAGAATCTATAGATGCATATATATGTATATACACATTTATCCTTATTTCATTTTTATATACATTAAGTTCTCTCAATGAAAGTTTTCCCTGTGGTCATAACTAATTTATTATTCATTTAATTTTATAATTACTGGATAATTTTATGTGTTAAAGGACTTGTACCAATATTGATTTTTTTCTTTGAATAATTTATGCTCTGCATACTATAAGCAAAAAGCTCCAGTACAGTGAACTGAAAATATTGTGGTTGACATTCTTGTGTAATGAATGGCTATGAGTTTTTCCTTCCATATCCTAAAATACACTCTTTTACTTAAAAAAGAAAAGCCTTTGGAAATTTTGCCAATATTGTTCTTCTGCTAGTCATCTCTGAATATAGAAATACCCTAACTTAAAATAAACCTTGTTTCTATTGAGCATGAACTACTTTTTAAATGTTTATACCTTGAAACTTTCATAGATTTATTTTTATAATATCTATCTTTCAAATATTCTTTTCAATATGTATAACACATCTCTTTCCCAACATCAACATCATGATGTCCTTCCTTTACTTTCTTTATTCTATTTTTTTTTTTTTGGAACCCACTTGGTCCAATTAAACCTTTCATCTTACATTCTTAGATATGGGATGACCCACTTGAAGCATGATCAACCCACCACACACACCCCTGAAGAATGCTGTCTTTATTTCAGTGGCCATCAATTGTCAATATAGCCTCAGCTATGGGTGGGGTCTTGAGTAGCCTTTTATCTTCTATGTTGAAGTTTTCACTGGGTTGGACTTGTTAAAGTTTTACCCTCATAAACACAAGTGCCATGTTCTCCTATGGGCAAAACTGTGGCTTTTTCAGAAGACAGAATTTCCAGCACTCTTCTTATTTTCCTGCTTTTAAATTCTTTCTGCCCACTGTTTTTACATATTCCCTAAGCTTTGAAGGAGTGGAAGCGAATAAAGAGGACCCATCTATAAGTAAGCACTCACTGTCACTTATTCTGAGATTTCCTTCAGTTTTGAATCTCCTAATTATCCACTTCCACCAAAAAGGGAAGTTTCTCTGAGGGAAGTTGGTAGCAGAAAAAAAGCAAAAAACAAAAACAAAAAAAAACACATGCATGTAAACATAAAATTTGGGAGTACAGTTTGACAACATGATCAAACAGCAGACAACTGAAGAGCCAATGTGCCTCCAATTTAAGCAAGCACCTGAACCTGAGCTTGAAACAGGCCCGAGTTTCTGAGTTTCGGATTCTCAAACCCACTGACATAGCATCCAGGAACTCAAAAGTACAAAATCAGAATGTCTGGAGGGCCATTTGGTAGCAACTGATTAACCATAGAATGTCCTAACACAAGAGATAGCCTATAGCAAAGGTTTGATAAACAACTGGACAAACTGAAAACTGAGATAACAGAGGAAGGTCCTTAACAATGGGTCAAACAGAATTGTACCATTACTGAGACCTCTAACTGATGTAACCTTGTAGATTTTGCCTTCAAAAACTGAGTTTGCAATGGAGCTGGTAACTCCTCTGGCCTTCACTGCTGGTGTGCTAGACAAGGTCCCTGCTGTGGCTTGTTCTGCTACCAATAAACCTTGTTTTTGCATTTCAAAGAGTATGGGTCTCTGGTGGTCTCTTTGGGGGGTCTAGAGACCAGGGCATGACAACAATGAGTTTCCCCACTAGGACCTATGACATCCCAAACCATGGGCCATTGACCAGGTTCCCAATACCAAATGTGAATTAACTCCCATGGAGCAGGCCTCAATTCCAATCAGAAAGGTGATGATTACCTCCTTAACTAAGTCATGATACTACTGTACCAGTCAAATTATCTTGCATGGCATATCAGAATTATAGAAATGTGCATGGCAGGATAAATTCATGAATAACTTTCTCCCTTAGCTGCTAAAAATGCACCCTCTAGTTCCATGAAAACTTGTCATCAGAAAGAGAATTTCCTAGTCAGTTCAAGATTGGCTTCTTTATGTTTTGCAACCAACTTGTACATTGTTTCAGCAATGGGCTCTGGCCAAAAGCAATGGCAATAGCATCTGTTGGTTTTGGTTGTCTTTGGAGATTGCCTGACTAATAACTGTTAACAAGGTAACCTCTGCCTGTTTTTCATTTAGTACCACACATTCTAAAAGCAGTATTGTCTATCTATGTGGGATGTCCAAACTCTTTGGTCTTTCTTCTCTGCTGTGAGATGGTCTTTCTGTACACTGTGAATATTTGTTGTCAAAATAGTTTATACAGAAGAAGCTGCTTTAGCCTATGGCAAGACAGGATATAGTCAAGTGGAAAATTACAAGAGAGATATAGGGAGAAGGAAGGCAGAGCCAGAAAGACATTGCAACCTGCCAGCTTATCAAGATGTAATGTAATACAGGTAAAGCCACTAGACACATGGTGATTATAGTTAACCATATATTAGTTAATAGATATATGTTAATTTAAGATGTAACCACTAGCTAATAAGAAACCAGAGCCATAGACCAAACCGTTTTTATTAATATTGAACCTCTAAGTGATTATTTTATAAGGGGCTGCCAGACCAGAGGGCCAGGTAGAACAGAGAAAGACTACAGGCTACACTTTTCTTCTTTTCCTTTTTATTTTTCTAATCATACCTTGTCTTTTCCTTAAATATTTTTTATTTAAGTAGAATTACATCCCCCCCATTTTCTTCCTCTAGTCCTTCCAAGGTTCCTTTCCTCCAGACCAACCACTTTCCAGTTGATTGCCTCTTTTTCTTTGATATAATTAGATGTGTGTGTGTATGCATGTATATGCACAAAAATACAAATGCACCCTGCTGAGTCAATTTTTGTTGTTGAAATTAGAGTTTTCTTCAGGCTTCTTCATACAGCTTCAGCATTGGTAAACTTACACCTAATCCTCCTTTCTCCTATATCCACTTAAATCTTATCAGTATTCTTGTCCCTGCTTGGTTCTTTCATAGTGCATGGAAACTTTTCAAATTAAAAAGTAAATAAAGTAAAAATATTTATTTTTCAAAATAAAGTAAAACTTCAAGGAACTTTTACTTTATATCGAAAAAAAAAGATGTATAAAAATTGGAGACCTTCATTACTAACTCTCAAGTCTGTTTCTTTCATCTTTTCCCTAGAAATAATGACTACTCCCTCTTTGCACGTTCTTCAATACTTAAATCTGCACAGAACCAGAAACTATAGGGAAATCATGAGCAGTCAGAAGGAAGATGTTCCTCTTTTTGTTTTGATGTCTTTCCCACATCTCCTTAAACTGTGATGTAGAATGACCAGCTTTTAACCCTCACTTTGTTCATCAATTTAGGCAATGTGGATTAGCTTCCTAGGGCTGTCATAACATCATAGTAAAAACTGGGTGACTTTACAAAGGAAAAACAAATTCTCTGACAGTTCTGGAGAATAGAAGTACAAAATAAAGTACTGAGCACAGCCATTCTCCTTCCTATACATGAGGACGATGATCTTTGTCAACCCTTCTGTAAGCTGGGATAAATCCCTGGGTGTAGCAACATGACATTAACATCTACCTCATCCTTCACTTATTTGCTTATGTGATTTTGTTCCTTCTTTTGTTTTTAAGAATATGCCAGTTACAGTGGATTAAAGGGCCACCCTCATTGAGTATGACCTCATCTTAAATAATTAAATCTACAATGAACTCATTTCCAAATAAAGTCACATTCTGAGGTTCCTAGAAAAATTTGAATTTGGGGAGGAATTTTATTCAATTTCATAAACAAGAATTAACATTTTAATTAGATTTTCTTATGAAATACTGTGAAGATCTTTCTAAGAAAATAAAATATTATCAATACTCCTATTAATTTTATTCACTCAACTAAGGCTAACTTTAACTCCCATGGTTATCAATTTTTGTTTTTTTCTGTCTGTCTGTTAGAAGACATGGTCATCATTCTTTTTGAAATTACTGTTTTTGAAAGATTTGGCAGGTCCTCAGAAACTAGAGATTGCTTCAATAATGTGTGTGTGTGTGTGTGTGTGTGTGTGTGTGTGTGTGTGTGCGTGTGCATAATCATGTGCATGTTGGAGAAAACAGAATAAAATTCCTCTGGGAAATTAGCACTTCTTTATCCTTTTGTTGCCAAGGGAAATAGCACATGCAATAGAGTGAGTGTTGTGATCCCCAAACATCTAAAGAAAGAGTCTTATAACCTCTTGTAACTATTCTAGACTAATAAGTATTGTTCATTAATTTTCATGGAGTGAAAAGCAATCTTGAGTTATAACAACCTAAAACCCACAAATTTTATTGGATTTTTTCACCAGGGAAGAAAAAGGAGACTTTTGAAATTTCATGGAACAGTTTTATTTCCTGTTCTAAAATATTGAAATAATTACCATGTCAGTTTTAAAGAGCCGGTCTCTCAATGGTGGTGTTTTCACAGTGAAGAAAATGTTCCTTTAAAAATTATCAGTGAAAATGGTTCACAATTGAGACCTTCCTTATTTCCATTATATAGATTTATACACTTCATTTCTTGCAAACAACAAAGTTGACATTTTATTGATCATAGGCACTCCTTCTACTGGTGTTTTAATTTTTGCAAGCCAGATGGAGTCTTTGTTCCTTAAGCAGTAGGTCTCTTGCATAAACCTCAATGGAATCCTCAGGGTCCAAACCAGCTCAAGTGGACTCTAAGGGAAAAGGACTCCACCAACCTTACGCTGCATTAGACTGCAGACAAGTAAAAGCTACCCACAAAAATCATGTTTAAAACAAACAAAAAAAAAAGGACACTGATGTTTACTGTCATTACCTGTAATACAGTTGATCTGTAGAGTGCTGCTCACTGTACTCAAGAGGGTAAAGGTTGCTGATACAGTAGAATGCCTCCCAATGAAATAAGCAAAGCAAAAAAGTCTCCTGTCTGATCCTATTTACATAATGTTTTGGAAACCGAAGAGCTACAGAGACCAAGGTGATTTGTGTTTTAATTGCAAGTCAAGAAAGTATGGGTTAATTCAGACATTCATATTGTAGCCCCAGGCATTCTAACTCATTTGAGGAAATCTAACAAATAAACATTTTAGGTCCTCCCGAGATGCTGTTACAAACCACATTTCCAAGTTATTAATTTTAGACACTCTAATACTTCTTGTTTTTGCAATCATATATACTCATATAGCCACCTGTAAGTATTATTGATATAATATCATGTCTTCTGTCTAAATCAAAGTATAATGAAATTGCCCTGACTGATGTTAACACATTGATTGATGTGTAATGCCATTATCATCCAATGCAATGGTTTGTTTACCTGTACTTTCTACAAAGACCACATCCTCTTACTTAAGTTCATTTAGGATCATAAATAAACACTACTTATCTCATGTAATGCACAGTGATATCTGATAAAACCCACAACTTCTTGATAGAAAAACTTGGTTTAATTAATCTACCATTAATACTTGAATATAAAAACTCCAGCAACTAAGAAAATTGCAGACAGAAGAAAGCATGCAGACAACATCTATTATTTAAAAGGATTTCTAATACTTCTACTTTCAAGAAATTTTTCCTGTAATGTGGGAGATGGATTGTGTCTTTCAGGCTAGAGCACAGAATAGATATGGCTTGTTACCAACTATATCTATTGCCAGAAAAAGAGATAAAATACCCCCCACTGAGTAATGACTAAATTTGATTTCCCTCCTTCTGCTTCTCCAGCATCAAATTCATCCATCACATTAACACCAGGTTGAGTTCCCTTATGACTCAATCTCACCTAACTGAAATGACTCCATGATGTCTCTCACCTGTACAAACACAGTGAAGTCTCACCATGTTACATGACATGCATGGGTCCTCTCTGTTTTGACAGCTTTGTCTTATTGCACCCTGCTTTCTACTCCTTTAATGTCCAATTCTCTGAGTCATAATTTTAATTATTCAATTAGAGATGGATGTAGAAGAAATCCAGTGGGTATTTTTTGTTTTGTTTTGTTGATGTTGGCTTACCGTATGTTGCAAGGGAGGTCTTATTCTTTTTGAGGAGTGGGCAGGGGTGGGGAAGGGGGAATCTGAGGAGTGAATAGGAGAATGGGAAGGAGGAGGAACTGTGGTATGGGAAATGAATGAAACAAAACTTTTAAATAAAAAAAAGCAAGTACATCCACATATAAATTAGCCCTATATGCATGCCCAGACACAGGGACAGTCATGGGCAGCCCTCTTTACCTCTGCTCCAAATAAAAATGTATGAATGGTGGTATGAATAAAAATGGCCCTCACAGGCTCAAATATTGGCTGAGAAGGATTAGAAGGTGTGGTCTTGTTCAAGATGTGTTGTGTGGGCAAGCTTTGAGATTTTGCATGCCTGCACTAAGCCCAGCACCTCTCTGCTTGATGTTTATGAATTAGGATGCAAAGTTTCTATAAATTGCTTTGGTCATGATGTCTCTTTAACAGCAATAGAGTAATAACTAAGACAATATGAATATCCCAAGATTCAATCATATTGTCTTTTTTTTCTGTGAAGGCTTTGCCAAGTATCATTAAGAATGACTTTTTTTGTAAGCCCTCTAGCCAGAGCAGGAAACTCTCTTTTAGAATGAATATTGGGTATTACATAATTAAGGCTAGTAGATGCATAATAACTCAGTTGATAGAATTCTTACCTTGTATAGACAAAATTCTGGGTTTCATCCACAGGTTTAAATGAACCTTACATGGTGGCAAACACTGTAAGGTAGGTTCAATTGGAGGCAAGTTCAAAGACATCCTATGATATAGACTAGGAGTAATCCTTTCTCAAAAAATAATAAATGGCCTAAAAAAGTAGCTCAGCATGAATGAGCTGATTATACAAGGGTAAGGATCACCAGCACCCCATCAATGCTGGCCAGGTCTGAGGGGTCATTTGTAATTCAAGTACTCAGAAGCCAAAGGAAGGATATTTCCATAATCATCTACCTAGCTAAGATGTCTGAATCTGTGTAGTACAAAGTTTTGGTTTGGACTAGCCTTGTGACCTGGACTTGCCTGTTGTTGTTTAGGTTTTTAAAAAATGACTTAGATGCTTAATTATATGTTTTAGCTCATAGTGCAGGCTTATTTTTAGTTAGCTTTTTATTTTAACTTATTTTTATTAATTTGTTTTGTCATGTGGCTGGTGACTTATTTTTGTTTTTATATCTCATTATTTTAGTGTCTGAATCTTTTTTTTTCTTTTGACTCTGCCCTCCTTCTTTATCTATGTTAGAGTTTCCTGCCTGCTTTTAAGATGCCTTGATACAGGCTAAGACACTATTTTTTTTAATTAACTAGTAATGTTCAGAGCATATAGAAAGATTAGGGTCAAGTGAGAGATACTTATTCAGTATGTAAGGTGGCGAATGACCAAAAGAAATACATTGTACATCAATCAATGACCTACATGTGTACATGCTCACACATGTACCACACATATGCTAACACCCATACACACATGCCATACATATTGATACATATGCAAAGGGAATATTGCTCAAGTAATCAAAGGTATTTAAATCCTCACTGAGTTGTAGAACCTTACAGGAAGTCTTGACCCAGCACTGTGCTCTACTTCATAGCTAGCTCCTGCTAATAAAAACAGAGAAGGTGTAGCCAAATAAAGATCTTTATAAATGGCAGTCAGGAGAGAAAGTCTCTGTAACTGAGTTGCTTCCAGCTTCCCAGCAATTCACTGTCATTCAATCTGGTGAGACATAGCCATGCCCACATCTCTGAGCCTTTCCTTCCCATCGTTCCACTCTCCTGGCCTGCCACCTGTTTACAGTCTCTTTTATGGGAAATTAAACTGTCTTAAATTCACTGGGGAGCAGGTTCCTTTCACTTGATTGAATTTAATATTGCTGTGTTTACTTCCTGACTTTTTGTTGAGCATTTAAATTCCAGGTGTTTACTATATGCGTTTCTTCTATAATTTTTCTTCTTCCCCAGTGTATTCCTTGAAACAGCTGGTGGCACATGTGTAAACAAAATCAAAATATTTGTTTAAAATTTTCTAGGATTTTAGCTCTATTAGACCTGTTTATTTTCAAATTGACTGTGAATGTTGTAATCAAGATTTTATTACCAGGAAGATACAAACAGTTGAAATGGGAACTATTAAGGAACACCACCTATTAAGGTATATTGCTATAATTATTGGAATAATTCTTGGAATTAGTGAATAAAGCTGAAAGGACATAGCATGTTTTATTAACTGCTAAGCATTAGATAATAAACTGAACCTAAGAGAATGTGCCCTGTGAGAGGTTGCTGATGCAAACACACATCTGAGGTCAGTTTGTAAGCTGTAAATGATTTAGGCAAAGATTATCTATGGCATTTACAAATTGCTCCAAAATAATGATTCTTATCATGCCTGGTTTGTAATAGCTTAATGATCAAAATCTTTCATTAAGAAAGTGACTCATTAGAGGGATGGGGACCAAGATAGAGGATATGTATTGCTGGGACATGGGCATGAGGTCAATTTTCATGGCTAATTACTGAACTCAACATGCCAACTAACTTTATGTGTCATGCACAGTGCAAGTGTGGGGCAGAATAGAGGGTGCATGGTTTTTGATCTGTGAGAGTATCTATCTTTGGATTATATGTCAGAGAGTTTGGTGCCAATGTAAAGGAGAGTAATAAAATAAGATACAAGTCTGCACTGGAAGGAGCAGGTTTGACCTAAAAAAAAATGAGGAAATCAGTGAAAACTATAAACAATAGTGGATTTAAGCATAGGGTTAAACTGAAAGTACTGTTGATAGAAGACTGGCTGCCAGGAGGCTAGAGGTCTGGACAACATCCCAAGTATTTCAATTTTTATATAGAAAATCAAAAAAGCCTTGGATCTTTAGCAGATAGTCAAACTTGACAGCTAACTGAAAATATTTATGTAGAAGAGGATAAAAATTAGGGAAAGAAAACTAGAGTAGCTAGAGTAGCCTCTATAATTTTCTCAAAGTCTCTCACCTAACCCTAGAGGACAAGTGTAGTGGACAGTATCAGGATCAACTAGAGACCATATATAGGAACATGTGTGTCCATACACACACACACACACACACACACACACACACACACACACACACTATTTTATGCACATATCATCTTAAGCCTTCTTATTGAAAGATGTAAAAGTGATCCACATCTGTTTGTCAATGGTAGAAAATATCCACACATACGTCTAAGTCTGACTCTAAGGACAGCAAGGCCAAGGCTCTGTAAGGTCACACAGCTGTTCAGCAGAAGATTGCTATCTTACGGTTTATTGCCCAAGTACAAAATTCAAAACAACTTTGGCTGTACCTTCATTTGCCTTATGGAGTCTGGAAGCAGTGCACAAGAGTAGGCTGAGAAGGTTTAAGAAGCATCTATGTGTGTCAAGGAGTGTATAGAAATAAAACTAGCCAAGCACTTTGTTAGCCTTTGCAGGCTCTGACCATGAGACTGCATGTCCTTGTGATTGAATATTTGTACTTCTTGTTAATCAGAAGCACCTGAGTGCAAGAAACATAGAAGTCATGTCCTAATTGAAAACAGTTTCGGAATCTAAATCTTGGAGTTGTTCCACCCTTACACTCCCAAGTAAAGTATGGGTAGCTTTCTCAGCGTATGGAATAAAGATTAGATGCATGATAACATCATGCTGAGCTAACTATCAAATACACTGGGGAGGATGGGTGCAACTCATCTTTTATTCTCAATTACATGGATATGAAGTCTGTCTGGTATCAATTAGTAAAATGCTGGTAATTTGAGCATAGAAAATCTTACTGTAGCATAACTAAGTTTTCAGATATCAATAATACCTACAATATAATTGCAAAATTTATCTAGTGAATTTCTTTATACTGTCACAGTGTACCAAGAGTGATATTCTTTGCAAGGTTCTGTAAGCTCAAAGACAAATGAAATAGAGAAGTCCTTTGAGGGACTTCTTAACCAAAGGCAGAGATGAATCAGTTAGCAAACAGAAAAGTTGACAGAAGAATGGCTGATGTTGCAATACAACAGCCATAGACAAACATGATTGCCTTCCAGTGTCTTCAGACATCAGTAGCATTCCTTTTTTAAACCTTAGATAAGTGGCTTTAACTTTAATGACTACCTTAACTTTTCATCAGTGTTCTGCTTGTAAGAACTTGAAGCAGATCAATGCAAACATGTCAAATGTTTCTGGAAAGTCCACCATGCCAGTTAATTCCAAAGCCCTTCTTATACACTATGCCCACCAAATTGCAAATAGCATGTAATCAGACACTAATCTAAAATCATGCTTATAAAAAAGAAATTAAAGTAACCTCTTCATATATCACGAACTGCAAATCTCTGAATCACTATTAATAAAGTCTTAATCCTTACATTATAATTTAATTATGTATGTAATAATATGCACATATTTTTGCTTTTACCTAGTGCTTTGTATACAGAACAGATAAATGAAATAAATGCAAATGATTGTATTAATAAGTAAGTGTATCAGTCATCATATAAACATTATTGAAGATGAGAACATCCTGAAGAAAGACCACAATATAAGAATCTATTTATAAATATAGTAAGAAGGTAAATAATCTCAATGTAGGAGAATCAGAACAATATACCACATGTATGCATTTTATTTTCTGTAAATGCCTCAAGATGTATTATGTATGCCATTTGAAATGCACCAAATGCAACAAGTTTAACTTAGTGAATCAATGAGGTTTGTTGAATATGAGTGAGGAAAGACTCCTAAGGCTTGTTAACTAACAATGGTTATCCAGGTTGTTATAAACTTGTGCAACGAGACCAAAGCAGCTATGTTACCAGAAGTTCCAATTCCATTCTATTTTATAAAAGCTGCATGCCTGGGGGCTCCCTATACAACTTTCAGCCAGCTCAATAATTCCCAGAGATCCTCTCTCCATAGCTCATCTGGTCAGAATCCACCCCCACTTCCAACATGCCAGCAGGTATTCTTTGCTTCTGTAACACTAGGGAGAGGGCCTTTGAGTGTCTTTTTTTCAGCTTTCCCAGACATGTGAAGTTTATCTCCCAGGCTCAGGAGCTTCCTCTCTCCCTCCTGGAGGGTATGCTTCACTTAGAAGAAAACTGG
>PVIH01005800.1:70325-119254 GCA_004025045.1 Sigmodon hispidus
AAAAAAAAAAAAAAAAAAAAAAAAAAAAAAAAAAAAAAAAAAAAAAAAAAAAAAAAAAGGATACCGATGAATCTCAAGAACTTCCTTACCTAAGTTGAGATGCAAGAACAAGCTAGCCAGTATACTATTTTCTCTCTAGCAGGAAGCATATATGTTACCCAGGTGGGATGGGTCTTTCCAGTGAAGACAGCAAATGACAGTGAGTGCCTTAGAAATTGAGTTATGAGTCTTTAATTCCTAAAGAAAGCCATGGAGAGTAAGTCATGTCATTGTATACCCTTTCAAAAGGCCCTTTAGATACAACTTTATGTGTTCTTCAAAACACAAACTAGACCTTTCTATTTCACTTCCTGCTATATCTTGAATCTGCCATACTCTACCAAGTCACAGTGGTGTTGTTTTTTGTTGTTGTTATTGTTTTTTTTTTTTGGTTTTTTTTTTTAACTTGGTACAAGATCTGTTGGGGGCATTGCTTTGTCCATCTTAAAAAAAGTTTTATTCATAATAATGAGCTTTTTGCTCAGAGAGAGAATTAGGATATTACTCTCTTTTCTTCTACTCATTGCTTGGAGATTCTGATTTCTGAACCACAAGTAAACCTGAAGAATTCAGAGGATGCCCTATAGCTAAGCTAAGACAGACCCCAGTAGGCTGCTGTGCCCTTCAGGTTAAACAGAACATGATGCCAAATCTGTCCTTTGTGAAATGTATGGCCAGCTGTGCCAATAAGATTAACCCCCACTAGATTTTCTCTGTTGCCACTCTCTATTTCCTTTAGTTTTTATATTCTTGTTTAAACAGGGATGTGCTCTCATTTTTCATACAGGTGACAGCATGATTCATTGCCCCACGATGTTTGCACCTATTTTATCAGAATAAAAAGAACACTTCAGAATTATGTTTAGAGACACACCCAAGTCTCTCGCATTTGTTTTGTTTGGTGATACCCATAAAGAACCACCCTGTATGACACAATGCCTAAAGACCGTGGTTCTAGGGTCTCCTATCAAATATCCTGCATATCAGCTATTTATAGTAAGATTCAAAGCAGTAGCAAAATTACATTTATAAAGTAGCAACAAAATAGTTTTATGGTTGAAGGTTACTACAACATGAGGAATTGGATTAAAGGGTCAAAACATTAGGAAAGTTGAGAATTACGGGATTATAAAGAGGTGAGAGAAACATATTCAACCTTAGTCGGGAAAGACATAAGGGATTAAAGAAATCTTGTATATGAGTATGTCTCTTCCCTCATGTGTGTGTATGTGTGTTTCTATGTGTATATGTGTATGTGAACAGAGAGAGAGAGAGAAAGGGAGAGAGAGAGAGACAGACTTACATATCTTAACTTAGATTCCCAAATAGCTTGAATTTATTATTTTCCTATTTCTAGCGACTCCACTATCAGAAAATGAGACTCTCTAGTTCCTTGCTGTGGAATAATCTTGTCATTCTAACAATCCCTCTCTAAATCATGATAGAAGCTGATGTTTTGGAGCACAAAAACTAGTCTGCAAGTATGAGCAATATCTCTTTGTATTTGTTGAAAAAAATCTACGAGGGTGGCCCAGATGTAAGCTTTTTAAAAAAAAAAATTTGTATAGAATTCTTATCCGTTTTTCTGATAAAAGTTTATGCTTACACTTGAATGACTCATTTCTCTTCCTTTGCCGCTCTGTGAGGCACTTGTAGGGCTTTCTGCTGAGTTGGAACATTGCATGCCAAGGGGCAGGTAATATGTTGTGCATATGTTTATTTGAAGATGACTAGATGAGCACATAAGAACTCATTGCCCTTTATAGACCCCTTAGAAGAACCAAGTTTTATGACAACTTCAATTTAAAAAAAATAAAAGAACATAGCACAGGCTTTATAGTTTTCAGTATCAACCTTAACATTTCAAATTCCCAGGGAACAAAACAATATTGTAGCAAGCATAGATGGGAAAAATAGAATGATAAAAAACTGTTACAAACGTCAGATGAAGTAAAACAGGGAAACCCATCAAGCTCTTGATAGACTGCTTCTATCTCTGAATCCTTTTTAAAAGTCCATGGTAGAAAATGCAAAGAAACAAGAACTAGGGTCAAAAGATCATTAGGAATTTTAAAAGGTCATATTCTTGTGGTGATGAATCTAGGCAGAGCTGAAAGAATATTTAATAATTGTTTATCGGTGCTAATAAGATTGTTCTGAAATGTAAGTTACTTCCTTTTTCCATAATGAAATTTTAGTTATACATTGGTATGTTCCTTTGCCATCTGAGGTGTATGTGGGTATTAACACCAAGGGGGGAAATCAATGTTTGGGGAAACATAAAAGTGGAGCTTCCATTAAGACAAATACTGAGTCTTTACACTGTAAAGAAGGGATGATTTTTAAAGTTCTGTATTAATGTCCTAAGTTTTGAGCTTATTTACATGATATACTGATATTGAACTGGGAACATCTTTTTTGGTGGGAACTGACCTGCGTGTTGTAGGATGTCTAGGAATATCCCTAAATGTAACCCACTGTATGACAGCACTTCTTCCTCATGGCATAAACAAAAGCTAACTCTAGATAGTGTAAAACAATCTGGTGGAAAGCCATCCTTTCCTGAGAGCCATACGACTCAGTAGACTAGGGTTGTTTCGAGTCATCTAGAGATGACTTTTCTGGGTGTGGTGGTACATATTCTCCACCAAACTGGTCTCCCCAACTCCAAGAGATACCTGAAATGCACTTCACAGCAGTTGGGCTCCATCTGAAATATTCTTGATGATATTATTGAAATTAAAGACTTCACTAAAAGTTAGACACTAAACAAATTGTTAAGGTCCTCACAATGCAGGAATATATTAATACTGAATACTTCATACTCTAATTCAATAAATGCACTATACAAATCCATCCATGAGAAGCACTATGAGCTATTTTCTTCCTCAGGCTCTGAAATCCTGTGTGGCCTGTTTCTTCCTTTTTTTTTTTCTTTCTAGGTCACTATCCCTTCTCAGCAGTAACACATTACCTTTCTTTTTTATTATTTATTTTTATTTTATGTGAATTGGTGTTTTTCCTGCTTGTATAACTGTGTCAGGGTGTTAGATCTTGGAATTAGCTGCCATGTGGATGCTGGGAATCAAACTCAGGTCGTCTGGAAGAACAGTCAGTGCTCTTAACCACTGAGCCATCTCTCCAGCCCCAACACATTACCTTTCAATATCCTTCTTATGACTACATAAGATATGCAGGGCATTTTAACTTTATATCTCACTTTTGAGCCTCATTTTACACAATATATAGCTGCTACGTAGACAAAAGATAGATATAGATAGACATTTAATACTAACATTCATGCTTTATCTCTCATGTGCACATATAAGTTTTGTGAAAGAAAATGAAATGAACCCTTTATTTTCATTGATACTGAAATAACCACAATCTATTCTTACTATCTAAAGTAACCATTCTCAGTTATCTTTATCTACCAAGTAGTTCTCAGGTTGATTCTGACTATGTATAGTTCTCCTTAACACTTAGACCACTCCCATCAAAGCCAGCATTCAAAATCTCAAGGAGATTGTTGCCTGTCTTTCTTCTTATTAGAATCCAAACATGCTGCCATTCTGTGATACATCAGCACTAGGCAAGGAAAACAGATAAGGTTGTACCTGATACTAGATCAAAGGGGGAACAACAGCACAGAGAAACGGGTGAAAAACTGAGACAGTGCAGAGACATTTTCTTTAAACTATTGGCAACAGCATCTGGTTTCTCTATAGTCAAATACTTAGAGCAAGATGTGAAAACTAAATTTGGAAGTCGTGGAATAGAGAAAGTTGACACACTTGGGTAAGGTTCATTGTTTAAACTTGAAGAAAACTAATTAATCATTCTCTAAACTTTACCTTTAACATGATTTTATTGAGCAATGTGAAGCCCTTCCCTTTCGTAATTACAGACTTATTTCTGAAACTGCATCAATAACTTTATATTATACTCAGCACATTCCAGGGTTTTCTTGTTCTGTATTAATATATTCAAGTCCTTGAGGTTTTATTGGCAGCCTCAACACCATACATGACTAACTCAACTGGAAATATTAAAGGAGTTTGATCTCTCTAGACTATGCCTATGATAAGCCAGATCAGGACACCCTTTTGGCTAAGATTAGTGGCATTAGTCAGGTTTTATTGCATCTGAAATATGATTTGCTTAGAAATGGTGCAGGACCAGACTGGAAAAAATCTTACCATGTTCAAAATAATAAGGTATATCTGGTACAAAGCATTAAAAATTAGGCCAATGTATGCAGGAGTTCTCTACACCTTCCCAGATGCTGTCAAAGCCAAGTTTGAATCTAATGGTTATTTTATCTTTTCATCAGAAGATTAAGACTATTCTCTGTGTGTTCTGTAACTTTGAAGGCCAAGGAGTTGGTTCTCTTATAAGAAATTGAGAAGAACACAAATTATATTCACAAGTAAGTCTTTTCTCAAAAGATTTCACAGATCAAACAAGATGTTTATACACTTACACACAGGCATACATATCCACACAAGTAGACATACATATTTATGCAGGCATAATTTATTCTCATATGCTTTTTCCTTATGTAATAGATGAAGCCTGATATTCTTACGGACACACCACAATATTATTTGAATGAACTTAAATCCGAAGAAGTTACACCAACCCACATTCTGTATGGTAAGTAACACCTACATCATTCATCTATAATTGTGTGTGCAGAAGGGACAAGTTCATGTTTTAATGGAGTAGTCAACAACAGAGTCAATCCTGAATCTTCTAGAAATATCAGAAAGGAAACCCATGAAGTCTCACTAACATGGACAGCTCAATGAAGAATGACGTCAATGCACACGGCAAACAAACCTACACAAACAACTATAGGTACCTGAGAAAAGATGGGAGTGGAGAGCTGATCCTTTCCAGAGAAGAGCACACCAGTTGTTTGTCCAGTGACAAAGTCAGTCCTAAAAACGTACACACACATAACATTATAGGGACTGAGTAGGTTATATTTAAGGAATTGTGCATGTTTAGATAAGTAGAGCACAATAACAATTAGTAAAGGCTATGAATGTGAAGAAAAGTGGGCAGGGGTATGGAAGAGGCTTAGAAGGGAGGAAAGGAAGGGGAGAATATAGTCATTAAATTATAATCTTAAAAATTAAAAAAAAAACGAGCAAAGAGTGTCTTTCCCTGATACCTTTTCCCTAGTCTTGCCATTCACTATGCAATATACTTCACAAGAACATTATGTATTAACCAGGTACATTTGATCAGGTACCTCTTTTCTCCAAACTTCAAAACTGCATCACAGTACTTCCTGTATCTGGATGCCCCACAGCCATCAGTGTGAACTTTCTGAAGCTCTTCCTAATAATAATTCTTTATATATCTTCTATTGTACTTCAATAGAAACCACCAAAGATGGTGTCATGGTTATATGTACAGAATTGGCTTAATGATAATAACAAGTAAATT
This sequence comes from Sigmodon hispidus, assembly GCA_004025045.1. NCBI lineage: Eukaryota > Metazoa > Chordata > Mammalia > Rodentia > Cricetidae > Sigmodon > Sigmodon hispidus. The sequence continues at coordinate 75,822 of PVIH01005800.1, forward strand.
GTCTGTGCTCTGTAAAGGTATGGTAATATCGTGAATATTCTGACAGTTTTTCCTTTTCTAAAAGGAAGACTTTGGGCCACATTGTAAATTATTGCATCAGGACTATTTCTTAAATCCATTTACCATAGTTTGTCAAATACCTATCAAAAATATAAAAGTACAAAGTCAGTGCCACTCTCCTGATTGACCACTGGGTTGTACATGGCTTGGTTGTTTTGGTTCTGTTCCATTTAGTTAATTCTGAGAGAAAATTATATATCCACTTTTTTGCTAGTGCAATTACAGCAGTACCTAATTTACAGAGGAGATTGTTTTATGGTTCCTGTAGCTAGATACATCTATAAGACAGATTTTTCTTAAATGAATTATTAGAAGAAAGAAGATACATACTGAGTCTAGATCTTTTGAGGTGAAAAATCTACCTTTTAACCGTGGCTATATCATCTGCTGACAGCCTATATAAGGACATGGAGAAAGAAAATGTTTGCCATTTTCCTGCTTGCATCACTCTCACTGGAAAGTTAATTTCCTTCATTATTATTGGAAACAACTTCTTTGAGATTTTGGCATGTACCAAAGACCAACTCACACATCCAGTCTTGGGAATAAACAACTACTGGATTCTTGGACTTTCCATCAGGAAACAGCCAATGTTGGACTAGTTGAACCATAACCTAAGACAGAACACATATATGTATATATGTGAGTGTATGATATATTCCAATAGAATGAACACATATCACTTACATATGTACCTCATATACATATATATATATTCTATCATCTATCAGTTCTATATCTCTAGAGATATCTGATTAATATAGGGACTTAGCAGAAGAAATTAGTTCAGTAGGGGCAGGCTCTTTAGGTTATACTTATCCCTGGCTACCATATGACCCACTAAGCTTGACAGGTCTCTCATCCAGGAGACAAGCTTTGCTGCAATGGAACTACTCTGCCATACTTACCCCACCATGATGAATGAATCCATGAGCTGAAACCATGAGCCAAATACATCCTTCCTCACTGAAAATTGATGCTGTCCAGAGTTTTGTCCCAGCAATGGCAATAGTTACTAACAGGAGAAACTGCTACAGAGAAGTGGGGTTGTGGTTGTCATAAACTCAACCTTGTGGTTGGTTCAAAGGCCCTTGAAACTGTCCACAGGAGGAATGTGAATGAGTTCAGGACTTTTAGCCACAGAAGCCTGCTGTTCCATGACCAGAGTTTTATGGGTGATTCTAATTGTGAAATGGAAAACAAAATGGTGATAGAAATATGCAGAGTAAAGATTGTGTTCATTAAGTTTCACTTAGGGTCAACAAGGTATTCAGAACTAGAAGGAATACTACTTGTGTTACATTGTGACAGAGTCTCTAGCTGTGTTCTTCTTATGCCTTGATATTTGAGTGAGGCTGAATTTAAAAGTAGCAGACTGAGGAAACTGAAATGACAAGCTGCGGCATGGTTGATATTCCTTTTCATCATAATTTCAGAAAGAATTCAGAGCAAACAGCAGAGTAGAAAGACTGAGAAGTGCAGTAGCAAGGAAGGAAGCAGATATACGTGAACAAGCTTCTTTGTCTTTCTGCATGAGTATGGCTATGGTTACTGCCATCATCCTTTGACATCAGACCACAGCTTCTCCAGTTTTTCAATGAGGATTCAATGCTCGTCATTCTCAAAGGCATGTCCAGGTCATCTGCTTGGAAGTGCTGAGATGTCCATCTTGACTCCAAGTATTGTGTTCTCTGTCTTGAGATGGCCTTTGTTAAAATACCTAGATACAGTCATGCTAATCAACCTAACAAATGTAATTTTATCATATATAAATGTTCATATATGCATATTTTATTACATATTCAAATAATAATACATATTCTCTTTCTCGAGAGAATTCTACTACACTGATGTTAAAACCCTATATCATAGTCTGTGTTTTGCTTTTACATTCCTTTGAAAGAAACATCCTGTGTTTTTCTACTCTGTCCTGTATATCAAATTTTACACATCTTTCCATTTCATTTTACTTTCCACAAAGATATTTGGCTCACATTATTTCTTGTTTAATCTCAAGTTTTGTATAACTTAATCTTCAGGTAGAAACATAAATTTCAGTATGCTATAACTGCAAAGATAAATGTTATCAGTTACCCCTTGTAGTATCTAATCAATAATTTAATATGTGTTTGCTGAAAAAGAAATGTTACAAGTATATGCATTTCTACGTCTTTCCTATTTATGTAAATGTGATTTTCCTTTATTTTTTATACATGTGAATAAAAGAGTCTAAAAACAGAGAACATTTCCCCAGTACTGTAAATAAAATCCTACCATGCTACAGATCTTCTAAAGTACCAAGAAAGTACTTTCTTCCAATGATTTTCCAGTGACTACAATCCCAGGTCCTACATAAAAGCATCCTGACATAACCAGCTCTACTTGGATATCTGCCACATAACTTGAAACAGAATCTCTGCACACCTGCCTTATCTAGTTTCTAGAGTGTGATTTACCTTTTGATATTAAAAATTTAGCTATTATTCATATGATAATAGGGAAAGGCCAGTTTAGGCACCCTCTCCACTATTGCTTGGAATCCTAGCTGGGCTCATCTTATAGGATGATCACAATTTTCAAAGGAGATGTTCTCTATTTCTCCTTCCCAGGGGGATCTATAGATGTCTCTCTTAACATTCTCCTGTTACCTAGCTGCTGGGGCTGGGGATTATAGCCTGTTTATCCATTGTTTTATGTCTAAAATCCATTTATGAGTGAATACATAACATGTCTGTCTTTCTGGGTCTGTGTTACCTCACTCAGGATGATACTCTTCAGATACATCCATTTGCCTACAAATTTCAGGATGTGTTTTTTATTCTGCTGAGCAGTACTCCATTGTGTAATTATACCACAATTTGTTAATCCATTCTTTAGTTGAGGTGCATCTAGGTGTTTCCAGGATCTGGCTATTACATTCTAGCTATTATAAGTAATGCTGCTATGAACATAATTGAGCTAATACTCTTGGGGTAAGAATACATATTCCTTGGGCATATGCCCAATAGTATATTGCAGGATCGTTGGGTAGATTGGTTCCCAGTTTTCTGAGGAATCACCACACTGATTTCTAAAGTGGCTATACAAGCTTACACACCTGGGTCCATGAACTGACTTCTTGAAGCCCATGCCTAGCAGGAAAACACCTTTCTCAGTTTTGCTACTAGGAGGAAGAACTCGATCCTACCTCAATTGGATATGCCAGACCGAATTGACTCACCTTGACATTCTTGCCTTCTCTGGGGAGTTGAGGGGTAAGGGGAGAGGCTGAAGGAGAACTGGGAGAAGGGGCAGGTAGTGAGTATGGGAAAATGTTTTAAGAAATAAAATTTTAAAAATCAGATGTAAATGAAAATTTTAAAGGTACATTGTAGAACTTTAGGGATGTTCTCAAGCATCTATAGCAAGGGTTTCTGTTCTGACAATCTATGAATCAAAATGCCCAGAAATCCTTATAGCAGAATTTTCAAAGTTTTATAATAGCTACTATTGATATCAATGATTATTGTTTGTTAATTTATATTGTGAGCTTACCTCTTATTACTGAGCATCTATTTATATATTTATGTATTTTAAATTGAATAAGAATAAATCACCTTTTGTTCATTACAGCGTCCTTTGTTGAATATTGCTCATTATAGTTATGTGGCTTAATCTAGTCCTATGATTAACATTCAGCTGTCTCATTGTGGGATGGATATTTCCTGCATAATATTTTAAATCTGTGATCAGAGCTCAGTCCACATTCATATATTTTTATTATTTATTTTTACTTTTACTGTATTATACTTGTATAAAATGAACTCTGTTCACATTTCTATCATTACCACAAAAATAAATAGATGGTCAATTTAATATATTCAAGGTCAAGTAGAAATTTTGGAATAAGATATGTTGGTGGTATACTGACAATAAACAAAATAAATGTGATTATTAATTATGCCATGATTCTCAAATGCCAGCTTTAAAGATCTCCAGTTTCTATTTCTTTGAGCCTGGGAAATGGTAATTATGAACAAGACAGGCACAAGCCCTGCTCCCATAGAGGTTCAGAGGATGACTATGACTAAACTTGGGGAAGAGAAATGCAGGAATGTACAGAGCAACTCTTGAGGCAAAAAGAGAAGGACACATGGGATTCTCACAAGACTGTGAAGAAAAAAAAACAAGAAAGTGAACAATAACATTTCCAAATGCAGCTGAGAAGAAATGAATGGTGGGTAGGATTACAACATTGAAATTTTATGGCCACAAACAGAAAAATATTTTTTAAAAATGTATTATGTATCAAAGGCTATGTGAGTGAAAAATTGCATGATCTTATTAAACCCTTTTACTGATAACATTTTTAAAAGCATAGTATGATTATCTCCCCATATGCACATCCTACACAATATTTAAAAATTGAGAAGAATTTTGAAAGCAAGTTGAGTATCAAAACAATATTCTTCACATTAGGGCTGGCTATGTTACTAGCCTATATCATGTTAGCCAAATTATCAGCCTTGACTATAGTTAGTTTCCAGAAATATTTGTGGGTTTTTGTTGTTGTTGTTGCTGCTGTTGTTTTTATTCTCTATCATAATTATCTTTGTGGCATACTCTTTTAATTATTTTTTCTGGATTGTAATATAATTACATTATAACCTCCTTTTCTTTCCTCCTTCTAAACATCTCTATATAAACAACTCCTCCCTTCTCTTCAAATTAATATCTCTTTGAAATATTTGCTGTTGTGTGCATATATGTGGATAAAGAACTCCTTCTAAGTAGCTAAAAACTGAATTCTAAATAAGTAGAGATTTTCTACATTTCTTTTGTTAAAATCCCAGAAATGAGCCTTTATATTTTAATTATGTACGTTATCTCTTTTCTTTCTTGTTTCTTTCTTCTTTCCCTCTTTTTTCCAATTTTTCTTTGTTTTTGGGTAACACTTTGTTTGCTAAGTGCTATAGTTTGAACATACTATATTCAAGTCAATATATGTTGTTAAACATTTTATAATATCTTACAGATAGAATGAAATCCTGGCATTTCAAATCTTCAAAGCACACACAAAGCAGTGATTAAAAAACAACAACTGTACTTACTTTTTTAAGTGTGCATAATAAAAACTATTAGTTTTATATCATTTTGACCAAATTGTGCTCAATCTTTGCATTTGTTTTTTTACAACAAAAAATGTTGTTAGAAATATGGAACAAGAAGACAAGGTTTAAAGAGGAAAAACAAATATTAGTACATCAATGTTGTAAAATAGGCTTCTGGCCCAGATTTTCTGGGCCTGGACCAGATGTTTGGACCCACTCTCAGCCTCCCACTTAGCCTCAAATAGTCACGCACAGACTTAACTTATTTGTATGCGGATTGAGCTAGGGTCCAGGCATATAATTTACTAACTCCTTTATCTGAACTCAACTCATCTTGTTCAGCCATGTGGCTTGATACCTTTTCTCAGAGCAACATTTCAGCTTCTTTCTTCTGTGTCTTCTGCTGTCTTATCGTCCTGTCTCCATTGCATCTCTGTGGTGTCTCTGGCATCTGTCTGTGGCGTCTGTGTGATGTATCTGCTCTACTCTGAGATTTTCTCAGTCTGGTAGCACCGCCCACACTTCCTTTCTGCTTTCAGCCAATCAGCATTTTTATTAAACTAGTAAGCAGGACAATTATTTACAGTGTTATAGAACACAATCCCCCCTAAGCATCAATTTGATTCTTAACATAATAACTTAGTGACCCATATTATTATTTTCTGACTAAAGGCACATATAATATAGCATTAATTATATAATTAAAGAGAAAAAAGGCTCTAAGTCATCTTATATCTTAGTTTTTTTTTCATGTTGTGTTGATAAATTTTGTGACAAATACAACTTAAGGGAGAAATAATTTATTGTGGATCACAGGTCATGTCAACAGCCTTCACTGTAAGGAGGCACAGTACTAGGTTACTGAGGGCGCTGATCACACCACACCATAATCAGGAACAAGGAACAATGAATGAATCCTTGATTTTTTTTCAGCTCCCCTCCTTCAGGATTCAGTTCAGGATGCATAGTCCATGGAATTGTCTTGCCCATAGGAAATGGGTCTTCTCACATTAATAAGCAATCAAGATAATCTCACCCAAAGGTATGTTTTGAATAACATCTCAAAGGTGATTCTGGATTCTGCTAAATTGCCTATTAACATTCACCAGAAGACATATTGTATTCAGCATATTCCAGAGTAAGATTTACTACAAGAGTTTTACTCCCATGATGGAATCTGAGAAGGTTTAAGATGTACAAAAATCAGAGTAGAGACCTAGGCGAGGCAGTTGTGTAGTTCCTGTCTAAATCTTCCCTTTAAATGGGATACCCACATTCAAGTGACTTTTTTTAGAATTCAAAGAGACGATGAAGAAAAAGAGAGAAAGAAAGACAGAGGGGGAGAACGGAAGCAAGGAAGGTGAGGAAAAAGAAAAGAAAGGGAGGAAGGAAAAGAGGGAGGGAGGGAGGGAGGAAAGAAGAAATGAAGGAAAGGAGGGAGGAAGGAAGGAAGAAAAGGTGAGAGAAGATACCTAAGTTCAAAAGAAGCTGGAATCAACATATCATTTTAGTATTATCTCTCTTTAGAAACAAGGAATACACGTAAAATTTGTTAAGATTTCATAAATTCATTCATTGGGCATATTGTTTACAACTGATTTAGTTACTTTTCTCTTCAGCAGTATTTTTGTTTGTCTAATTACAAAATTATACATTGAGCCCATGGGATTAGAATCTAAGAAATGGCATGGCCAATAAAAACAAGGTTGGTCACGGTCTTTTGACTCAGTCCGATTAAATTTTATAGTGTCTTCTTATAAGTAAATGGGAGACATAAACCCTGCAATTGAAATGAGATGAATTCCATTGTTTTCATACAGTCCAAGCTATTTATCATCCAGCCAACCCATCTCATACATTCCTAATACCTTCCATCTCAAGCTGAAATAAACAAATGTAGTACTCTAATCTTGAGTGATTTTCCACTCAGATGATTATACTATTAAAAAGACAGAAAGAAATGAAGAAAACATAAAAGCTTGTTCAATTGGACTAGCAAAGCATTGGTCCAATTCTCTGAACTGACCCTGGGTTTTTATCTCACAATGCATTGATGGTTTCCCCTATCTGCCTTGAATGCTGTCTTGATTTCCCATAGAGATTCTCCTTATGCTCTCTTGTGGTTGTTGGATCTGTCATCCGACATTAATCAAGTATCTGCTTTAATCTGTCCAGAATCCAACCTACTCTATTGAAGAGTGGTCCACCTTCATAGCACCCATACTCAGATATGAGGACACTAAGGCCCATTATTCCATCTGTGTGCCATTAGCATGATAAGAAGAAATTAAGACTAAAAGAACTTTGAGGGTGAATGTCTTTAATGGAGTAACAGAACAAGAAGTTTTGGTATAGCAAAGCATAACAAATAAATTAATATGCAATTTTATTTCAATTTTGTACTAAAATATCACCTATTTTCAGAATGCCCAGGCATTTAAGTGTATTGGGGATTATTATTATTGTTATTATTTCTGAAATTTGAAACTCAAGTACAACTGTAAGTTTCATTTAATTAAGTGTGGTTAATATACATTTCAGTCTCAGAATGAATAGACATTCTTTTATTTGTCTATTTGTTCTCCTGTATTAACTTATTTCATAAATATATTTAGGAACCACTCTGGATCAAACTGTAATCTAACTTAACCCCCAGATACTCAGGAAATAACTGGCTTTTCTAAATCATCTCAAAAGATTGAATTCATAGTTTATTTTTTGTTAGATATATCAAGGACAAAAAATGTTATCTTCAGAAATTAAGCAAAAAGATGTTTAAGTTTGATTTATTTTATTTTATGTTTATTAGTGTTTTCCCTAAATGTATGTATGTGTACTACCATGCATTCCTGGTACCCAAGGAGTTAAGAAGAAGATATTTGATTCCAATGCACTGGAGTGCTAGGAACTGAACCAAGGCATCTGCAAGATTAGTTGAGTGCTTTTAAACTCTGAGCCATCTCTCTAGATCCCAGGAACAAAATATTGCCTTAATATTTACAAGGGAATAAATTATTTAAACAGTATTTGGGTAGAGGCAAAAGATTATCATATCTTGCTCACTCAGTGGTGACAAGAAGCAGATAATAATAAATTTGTTGTTTGGGTAAAGAACACAACTTTCTCTCAGGCAACCGAGAAGTATGGAGGTCTTTATGGAGAAGGAAGTGTTTGGTCAGAAAAATTTTCTGAAGGAAATAGGACAATAAGATCAGGTAGCCTGGATAAGAAGTTCTGGAAGGATTTTGTTGTATTAGACTATGTGACACATGAGAAGTCTTAACCAGGAGCTGAAGTTTTAAGAGGATGAGGAATGAACCAACTCACAAGAGTTTTACATCTCCATCAACATGTCTATTGAAAGCCTAGATATAAATATGAGTCACTAGAACTCTCCAATTGAGGAGAGGCATTAGCATCCCCTAAGTGCATGTATATAAATATAATGCATATATTCACACATGCACTACCCCACACACACACACACAGATTGGGGATATTAGATGATTCACTGTCTGCAAGCTAGCAAAACAAAAGTGCCTCCATAAGATCTAGCTGTAAAACATTTTCTCAATTAGTGCTCAATGGAAGCTAAACAAAAATGTTTATCCCTTCAAAGAAGGGATGTTTACCTGTTTTTCACCCTGAAAGATAGGAGTGGATGTAATTTACAGCCTGGTGATCTTTTGTTATATGTAGGACAAGGGTCCACCCAAATCCCTAAAATTAATACGTTTGTTTATCTAGAGTCTCTCCACCTAGATGTTGAACATTGCTTCTCAGTTGATAAACACCATCCTTATGAGAGATGTCACTTATGTTTTACATCAGCCTATGTAACTTTGGTGTTATCTCAGAGCCAGACCAATCCTGACTTAAACAGGCACTGTTTACATCAGTCATTCTCTCTAGACTTTCATCTTGAGTATTGTTTCTGAGTCAACAGTTCCCATCTTTACGGAAGATGTTGTGTGTTTCCTTTTTTTTAAAAAAAAAAAATACCTCTTCTGGCTTAAGAACTGAAAGGCCATAGACAAGAAATAAGAACTTAAGTTCTCAAACAAAGTATGTTTTGGTCAAAATAGACTAATGTTTCTTCTTTGTCCATTATAAAATGTAGATGGTCAGTTCACATAAGGTGGGACATGCAAAACATAGATGGCATATATCTTGGTCCAGATTACTTTTTAATGACAATTTCCTCCAACTTAAAAAATGTGATGATTCAAAAATTTAGTATCTTTCAAAAAATTATATAGATGAATCTTTACAATTACATTGCAAGTAGTATATAACGACATACTAAGTAACCCATTCCCATACTCAACACATAGAATTTTACTACCTTATTGTTAAGTTTGCTTTATTATTTTAAACATTATTTGTTAGTATGAATACATATGCACATACACAAATTATTTTGAAATAACAATGGAACTTTAAAATGCTCTAGAATTAGATAATAATAATAAAATATAAAATAACACTTCTCTATTGGCTGGTTTAAAGCCAGCTAGGTCATCAGAGAGGAAAGAGTATCAGTAAAGGAAATGCCTCCATAAGATCCAGCTGTAAGACATTTTCTCAATTATAGATCAATGGGGGAGAGTCAAGCCTTTGGTGGGTGGTACTATCCTTGGGCTGGTGATCCTGGGTTTCATAAAAAATAGCAGGCTGAGCAAGCCATATAAAGCAAACCAGTAAACAACTCCCCTCCATGACCTCTGCATCAGTTCCTGTCTCCAGGTTCCTCCCCTGCTTGAGTTCTTCTCTTGACATCCTCCAGTGATGAACCATGATCTAGAAGTGTAAGTCATACAAACCCTTTCCTTTTCTCCAAACTTGCTTTTTGGCCATGGTGCTTCATTGCAGCTGGTAACAGCATAGTGGGGTGTTGCTGTGACAGATATGACCCGGTTTTTTGGGGATTATGGAAGGACTTTGTAGATTTGAGCTTGAAGAACCATTGAGTATTAAGAGCTCTGTGGGATGTTCTTTAGGAGCTTGGAAGATAAGAATGATGAAAGCAGTGCAAAAGATGGAGGCCAGGCATGTAAAGTTTCAGTGGGAAGTTGAAAGAATCTGTCAGGGCTGTTTGTTATTTTGAATTAAGATTCTGTGGTTCTGGTTAGCTGAGGCTGAAGATTCAGCCATGATTAAAAAGATACTAAAGCTATGTTTGTTTTTTGGGTTTTTGTTTGTTTGTTTGGTTGGTTTTTTTGATGAGATATTTGATGATGTTCAGCTGCAGCTAAAAAATTAGTAATGATGAAAAGCAGACCAGCATCACTGACGTGAAATCTGGGAACTGTTCCTGAAAGCTCAGAGAAGCTGTGTCCAGGGGCTTGTTCACTGTAACCATGAAAGGCATCTGAGCAAAAATTTCGTAGCAGACCTGAAACTACATGTCACTCCTCTTTCCCTAAAGCAGCATGGGAGAGGCTAAGAAGTTATTGAATGACCCTAATCTGTAGAGAAACATTACAGAAAGGATTTTATTTCACAAACAGCATTAATGTCTTTATACCTCTTAGTAGTTTATTGAAAAAAAATGATATGCTTCAAATAAAACTATTAGGTGCCTGCTCTGGAAAGTCTTTCCTAACTCTCACATTGCTACATGGAATGAGCCTAACAAAGCCTTAAGTATGAGAATGCCTGTGACATGTGGACCTATGTTGTGCATCTTTGTGCTAAGGAAGTGGGCAATGGAATCAAACATGATTATCTGGCCTTGAGGTGTAATGTTTTCCCTACTGAGTTTGGGGCTTTCATCTTTCATCTTATAGAACACATCTGTTGTTCACATTGCTATGGAGATGGGAATATCTATGCTATACCTGTCCACCATGGCATTTTGGAAGTGGAATTTTGCTTTGATTTCATAGATTAACAGCTGTAGGAAATTTGCCTGTTTTTATCCTTTGTGTTTTCATTTAAGATTTATGAAACTCGTTAACAACCTTGTAAGGACTGAAGTTTATATGAATTGAGAAATGAAAATTTTAAAATAAAATATATGCAAAGTTTTGAATTGTATCAATGACATGAAAATACCTCATCAGTCTAAAATGGACATTCATCTAACTCACATAGCCAGATCCTCAGATCTCACAGTCATTCCAATTTCATTAAATTGGAAAGATAGGCAGTGAGCAAGATCATTGGATGCAATGCAGGAATCTCTCCAGCATCTTAGACAGTATTAGATTTAGCTTGATTGTTTGTGTACTAATCTGAATTCTGATTATTGGTTACTTAATTTAACTGTAATTTATTAAAAATTTGTTTCTTCCTCTTGCCTACTTTATTTCATTTTCTCCATGTTAGCTTATATAAAATATTTAGTTGTTATGAATTTTCCGATTAGACATATTGATCAGTAGGGAGGCCCAAGAATCTCATATTCAGTGGATTCAAACACATTTTAAAAATAAAATTATTTTGTTATCTGTATGGGAGTTTTTTCTTTGTGAATGCCTGGCAACCCCAGAGGCTATAAGAGGTATTGGATCTCTTGGAACTGGAATTATAGGCTGTAGTGAGCTGCCCTGTAGATGCTGAAAATTGAATCAGGGTATTCTAGAAGAGCAACCAGCACTGTTAACCCCTGAACCATCTCTCTAGTCTAGATCTATGCATCCTTAAACTCCATGAGACTTTTGATTTTTAGAAACAACAGTTACAAACCTTTCATAGCAATTAGACCATGACTGCATTAATGACATCATCTTTACAATGTGCAGATAGCTCTAGTACCTTAGTTCATTAAGTCTACTATATTCTAGGGTTTTTACAGCCTGCAGAAGCATCTGAAAAATTCCCCCAGGTCTTTGAATAATTGACAGTTTATTTATTTATACCTCACTACACCTGTGTGGTGGTGATATATCATATATTTAATAAAACCAATTGGAATATCAGAGAACAGATCTACCTGAAGTCAGGCCAGGAGGGTCAGAGAGTAGTAACTCACACCTTTAACCCCAGCATGGAATGACTCAAGTGGTGACATATGCTTTTAATCCTATAAATCCAGATACAGAGATTTTTCTGTGTTACTGTGAGTTCAAGGCCTAACTACTAAATAGTAGTAGCTCACACCTTTAATCTTAACTCTAGGGTTATGATGCAGAGGTTTTGTTTTTTGTTTTTAATCTTTTAGCTGATACTCTTTTTTTTAACTTTTCTTTTATTATGAAAAGTCTCATTTTTTTTTATCCATGCATCCCCTTGTTCAAATTCCCTTTCCCCTCCAGTCCCTCCCAGTCACTCTCTCTTCTCCCCATTTGAAATGAAACAACTGGACAAGGAATGTATTTAGGGCAGGTCAAGGAAGACAAAGATTTATTCTGTAGAAGTGACAAGCCAGGCTGAGGACTTTGGAAGATAGCTGAGTGAGAATCCACTGTGGTCTATTTTCTCTCTCTGGTATCCCAGCCTTTTCCCCAATATCTGGCTTTTGAGTTTTCATTTAATAACAACTAGAATTCATGTTACACACCTGTTTACATTTAAGTAACAGTACATTTTTAAAACAGAAAAACAAATTCTATGAGGAATTATATGAGAATATCAAGGCTAACTTTCACACTTGTTTTCCCATATTACCTTGCTTCTTGAAGCTGACTTTCAGCATTTTGGGCTCACCATGGCGGCGTCTTTCACCAAAATTTCCAATGCATTGCTTTGTGAAAACCTAATATTAATTAGACAGATGCCATACATTTAATTGAAAATGAGGAAAACTTGTTTGAAAGAGTTCAGTTTGCAATCTCTGAGATGAATGGCAATTGCCTTAAAATGCATAATCTGAATCTTACCTTTTGATTTGATAATTTTCCTGCACTCATGCTTTTACCTGGATACCTGTTTCCACCATGCACAGTCCCATGTTGCAAGCCACCATTGTTCTTCTCATGGACCACTGGTGCCAGCTCTGATTTGTATATTGCCTATCTTAGTGTTTGAAAACAGGAATCCTCTTTTATCCAATGCAACCACTCAAATTCTGAGATCTTTGGAGAATACTGATGAAATCTATCTGTTAGGGAGGGGGTACATATATGTGGGAAATTGAGTTTGCCGTCATGGCCCATATCCATAATCCCAGTACTTCCGGAGTTAAGGCAGGATGATTAAATGATACTGGGTTAACTGTTTTTTTGTTTTGCTTTGTTTTGTTTTAAGGAAGTAGGACACTTTCAAACTTGTATAATATAAAGAGTATCACAGGCTATGAGAATTTAAAGGTAATTAAGAATGACTCAAAGAATTAAAGTCTCAAAAATAAACATAGATAACATCCACAGGGAAAAAGGCCATTTACGTTTTTTAATTAGTCATGTCTTAGAATTATTCTAACTTTTATAGTGGTCTATATCCTAATCCTTGTTTTTTTTTTCTATAATAAGAGGAAACATGTATTTACCAATGATATCAAGGAAGTGACAAAACCCTTTTTGTGGTCTCTGACCCAGAAGAGTCAAATCCCAGAGAATGAGGACAGTTGGCAAAAAAAAAACTTCTTGTGGAAGAGACCATCAATTATTACAGCTACTGGAACAGTAGGTATATTTGTCACATCTGTGTTTTGTTTACCACACTTCATGACTCTTGTGATTTGAATCATGTAAATCAACTTGGTAACACAAATTTCTACCCCAATATGAATCATACCTATTATGTAAACTCTAAGAGCAGGGGAGGGTGTCTATTTCTTGTAAGGCTCCTACACCCTTCACTGATACCTCTCATAAATTATAAGCATATTTATTCAATGAGGAAATGTATTTTGAACACTAAAATTCATTCCTAGTTGTTTTAATATAATAAGCTTGCTTTTTCATTGTTGATAAATCTATTATAAATTTTAATATATCTTCCTTTGTTGAATTTTATGTTAATTGAACTAATCTGATAATTTTGATAATGTAAGAATTCTATAAATATAAAAAAGGTGTAAAAAATAATTTTGCACATGATATACATATACTAATATTGTACTATAAATGGCAAAGTATTATAGTGGTCTTACAGCAAATTTTTTTTATATAATAAATAAAGAGCTAGACACTACAACATTGAGGAATTTGTAAATCAGCTGGAATGTAAATTTTATAAGCTCTCTAATTTTGTTTAGTTTAGTGTATCAGGGAATCTTGGTGAGTATCCTTCAGGTCAATAGATACTTAGTAGTATATTTATGTACAGAGTAAGTAGTTTAGGACTTTGGATAAATTAAAAGTGAGTAATTAAAGAGATAAAGGAGAGGTTTAGGAGGGTAAGGAAGAATTCTGGCACCAGGAAAACCCCCAGGAATCCACAAGGATAACACTTGCTAAGACTCCTAGCCATAGTGGAGAGGGTGCCTCAACTGGCCAGCTACTATAACCAGATTGGTGACTATACTAATTGTCATCAGACATACTCTGTCTGGTAACTGATGAAAGCAGATGCAGAGATCCATAGCAAAGTACTGGGCTGAGCTACAGAAGTCTTGCTGAAGAAAGAGAGGAGGAGCTCTAAGAGTTGGGAAAGTCATGCCAGGAGAATCCACAAAGACAGCTGGCCTGAGCTCATCGGAGTACATGTGCAGTGTGTCCTACCTGGCTGATTCCATAGCTGCTTAGTCCCAAATAATCACACAAAGGCTTATATTATAAACTGTTTGGGCCATGACTCAGGCTTACTTAGTCTTAAACTAACCCATGTTTCTTCCCCATGTTTAGCCATATGGCTTGGTACCTTTTCTCATTGCAGTATTCTTGTCTTGCTGTAATCTCTCTCTGCTCTTCTGCTTCCCAGAATTCTCCTAGTCTGGTTGCCCTGCCTCTACTTTTTGTCTAGCTTCTGTCCAATTAGCATTTTATTAAATCAGTATTACAATGACAAATATTTACAGTGTACAAAACATAGTCCCACAGCATTTCCATTTTTTAAAAAAAAACAAGAATACCAAATCTAATCTCCTTTGTATAGCTTTTTCCTTTATCATTATAACAATGTATAACTAACACTCTAAACAAAGACAACCACCCATAATCCTTTGTTCAGGGATGTATTCTCTAGACCCCTTCCTGCTGATTGGGGGCACTGGTAATCTTATGGAGATCCTGAAAAAAGTCAGGATTGTGGTCAAGTTCTGACTGTGAATCTGGGTTATCTCTTCCTAAATGATTCCTGAGATCTTTAGAGAGGCAATGTGATGTGATATAAGTGAGGGCTGAGAATTCTGTTGCCTCATATTCTCATCACCTGCCTCCTTGAAATTGAGTGTTGTATTTGGCCAATTTGACACAAGCTAGAATTATCAGCTAAGAGGAAAACACAATTCAGAAAATGTCCCCATATTATTGGCCTATAGACAATCATATAGAACATTTTTCATTAGTGATTGATATGGGAGGACCCAACTATTGTAGGTGGTTTCACTCTAGGACAGGTGGTGGTCCTGGGTTATAAAAGAAAGCAGGCTGAACAAACCAGGAGTAAGCCAGTAAGCAGCTTTCCTTCATGACTTCTGCTTTGGTTCCTGCATCCAGGTTCATGCTCCAAGTTCTTACTCTGACATTCCTCAGTGATTGTGAATTTCTGAGATTCGTAACTTTTGCTTATTGTCTTTAACAAAGAAATAGAAACCTTAACTAAAACCAGAAATTGCTACCATAATTAGAGTATTACTAGGTCAGGACTGGCCATTTGGAGAATGTATTATACAAAGACTTTTCAACTTAGGTCTAGAAAAGCCACTGAACGTGCAAAGCTTAATAATATATTATTGCAATAACTTAGAAGATAATAGTGATAGAAGTGCATAGAATGTAAGACTGGCTACTGAAGTTTCAGAGGCAAATTTGAAAGTCCCTTACAGACTCTTTTGATACCATTAAATATTCTGAATTAATAACCTGTGGTTCTGGTCATCTGGGGCCAAAGAATTGGTTCTGATAAATAAGAGACCAGAACTACTTAAGTAAAACTTTGCTTTGCTGAGACAATTGGCACTGGTCAGCTAGGGTTAAAGAATCATATATGATTAAAAATAGAGCAGTGCCATTGAAGAAAACCATTATAGAAAGTTTTTCTTAGGATCAGCTCACATGAGCTGTGATCCAAAGGGCAAAGGTTGTGCCTTGTGCTGTCACCTGAACTTGCAATATGTAAGAGTTACCTAGGTGGTACTGGATATGAGGACATGAAGTTATTATGGAGAGTAATTGAGGCTTGGGACTGTGAGAAGCCATGAGTTCATTGATAAAGGTGCAGGTCAGTTGCTCCAGGGATACCAGCATTTCTGAGATGATGGAACCATGAGATGACCTCTAAGGACAGCAGCAATTGCTGAGTGGGACTGTCCAAATACCCTGAAATTGAGGATCGTGAGTGGATCTCAAAGCTATGGCACTGAAATTATACTGTTGGAGTTTGAATTTAGTTTGATTTGATTATGACTGTGCCCTGCTTCTTCCTTGGAACAAGAAACAATTGATTTTATAGGAGTCTACATTTGAATATCTTTGTGAGGTTTCAGTTGTTTAAAAGATACTGAATTTTTAAAGTGTATGAATTTTTAAAGACTGGGATTTTTTAAGTTTGGAACTTGTTTCATATTGATATTTTGATATTAACATAAGCTTTCAGGGATTAATATAAAAAGAATGGTTATTATTAGATAGTGATATATTTGTGTGTCAAGATTTCAAGGGCTCAATTGTTCTGTTTTGTCAACTTGAAACAAGCTAGAATTATCTGAGGAAAGGAAACCACAACTGAGCACATGCCTCAATAAGATTATTTTGTAGGGAAGCCCATAGGCATTTTCTTAATTAGCAGTTGCTCTGGTGTAGCTCAGTCCATTGTAGCTGGTACCATCTCTGGGCAGGTAGTGTTGGGCTATATAAGAAGGCAGATTGAACAAGCCATGAGAGAAACAAAACCATAAGCAGCATTCCTTCATCTCCCCTCCTTCAGTTCCTGCCTTTGTGTTTCTGCCTAGAGCTCCTGCCTTAACTTTCCTCAGTGATGGACTGTGGCCTGAGAGGTAGAAGGTCAAATAAACCCTTTCCTCCCTAAGTTGCTTTGGGTAATAAAACATAGATATCCTATAGTAATAGAATCCCTTTGGGTGTCTTTATTTTTTGTGCAGTAGTATGGGAATTATGTCTCTATACAAAATAATTTGATGCTACACAATTTTCTCAAATTTTCCTAAAATTTGAGTTCACAACACAGGGATTGAGGGTTCAAAGATACTTACAATGCTGAAAGTAATTTTTAATTTAAAATATAAATTACTCTTTATCATACATTAAGATGGACACAAGATTGGAGCTCTGGTGGTGAGATAAAAGTGTGACTAGTTATTTCTCAATAAACCAAGAGGCAGAGTACCACACTGAGCACTGTGTATTGTAATATGTAGAGGATATGAGCTAACAGTGCCAATAAACTAGATTCCTTTTAAGAAATGATCATGGGCAAGTGGAGAAAGTCTTTGCTATTAAAAATGTTTGTTGTTCTTACACAGATCCTCACTGCCTCTCACAACCATCTACAGCTTCAGTTCCAGAGGAATCTAATGTCCTCTTTTGTCCCCAAGGGCACCAGGCAAACAAATATTTCATATTCATACATGGAGACAAAACATCTATATAGATAAAAATCATAAATCTTTTAAAAATGAATGGTAGAAATTGTTATTGAGTAACTATAAAATTATGATCAATTAAATTCACATTAATTATATGATGAGTATATAAGTGGCTGATGAAGAAGGCATTAGAGACCATTAAAGGATACTATATACTTTTAATATGATCATGAGTACCAAACATGAAACATGAGCCCTACAGCCATGTTTTAGATTTTTATTGACATCCTGCCAATAGTAAATACTGGCTCATTATTTCATTTAAGTTATTTCTAGAAGGATGATCAGAATAAAATATGATTTAATACCATCCCCATAAATATCTTAAAGCTTGGGCTTAGGATTGTTGGATTTTACTATTTAATACTCTAATATTAAATCTAACTGATTTTAGGTCAAGTTGAAATAAAATGAACTTTCAAAGTACCTTAGGTAATATATCATTTTGAGACAGAGACTAAGTCATAATTAAAGACAGCATGGATCACATGATTAAAGAGGTAAGATGTTTAATACCACTTCCAGGGTTCAACAATTCATATACCCTCACAAACAAATCTAAAAGTTAAAAGAAGGTATAATTTTCTTTGAGTCTTTTGAAAATGCTTATTCAATATATTATTAAATAACAATGTTAAATTCTAATAAAGGTATAGAATATATGCTGCAGGATAATGTTTGATTGTATATTGTAAATATTTGTCACTTGAATTGGTTTAATAAAACACTGATTGGTCAGTAACAAGGCAGAAAGTATAGGTGGGGCAATAAGACTAGGAGAATGCTGTGAAGAGAAAGTGTAGAATCAGAGGAGATACCTGCCAGCTGCTGAGCAAACAGGATGTATAAAAATGAGGTAACAAGCCAGAAGTCAAATGACAAAGCATAGAAATATGTGTTAAGTGTTTGAGTTAACTAATAACAACCCTGAGATAATGGCCAAGCATTTATAAATAATATTTAGCCTCTGAGTCAATCATTTGGGAAGTGGCTACTGGGTATTTGGGAGTTGCTGTTGGGACAGAAACTTATGCTTACAAATATATTTAACTTATATTCAAACCGGTTGCCCTTTTAATCTTGCTTGTAAGTGAAAAATTATGAGAAACAACAGCCATCTAATTTAAACTATTGCTTTTATTATAATTACACGGGAGCACAAATAAATAAGCACAAAATATCATAAAATATTGTCAATGCACTGGAGAGAAATCAATTTGTTTTTAAACAACATCTGGTTACTTCAGTAGTATCAAAGTACATATATAATTACATATTACTAAAAAAATCAAGTACAAAATTAAGAGACATTAAAACATCAGTGTTTATATTACTATGTATATAGAAATGCCTAGGAACACATGAATAGAGAAATCCATTATCTAATGTATGTTTGCACAAATATTCAGGCATATACCTGACATTGCTAATGAGTTATGAAAAATGCAGTATGACATTCAGATTTTTTAGATATGGTAAACATCTTAATGTTGGAATGGATGTTAAATGGTTTTCTTTAAAAACCCTGTCTTTTAAAAATGTAGTGTAATTATCCACTAGAAAACAGATTAGTTTATATCATTTTTCATAGCTATTTGTTTCAAATGTTTGAAAAGTCAAGAAAGTAAAGATACAATTGCTAAATACGTAAACACGCTTTTAGTGCAAGATAACAAAAGTGTGACTGTACTGTGCTTTGATTTTTCTTATTATCACAGTGCACTTTACACAATTGCTACACTATAAATGTTAAGAAGTCCAAACAAAAGCAGTGCATACTAAACATTGTCATATATATTATATACAGTATGCATTCTGTATCTGAGTGTGCACATGTTTAAATATAAATGCATTTAGGGTGGGTAAACCCAGTTATATTTGGGAACAAATTAAAATTTGAAGAAATATTCATATATGATTATTTGAGACAAATTCAATGATATTTTTAAAATGTTTCTTATTAAATCTGAGGCTTCATAATAATAAAAGGAAATATAACCAGATGATTTTCCAGGTTATATACATTTTGTTCCAATAAATTTGACCCAAATATGAGAGGGCTTCAAACCATCTAAACCCCAAACCACAATGTTTACATTTAAAATGATAAAACAGTGTTATCTTTGATTGATTTACACAGCAGTACATATTGTAATGTACAGATAGAAGCTTAAACATACACATATGCTATACTTAGACACAAATTTAGTATATTTTCATCTTTTATTGTGACTGTACACTTGACCAGAAAACAAGAATGCTGCATATACGCACTTAAAAACTGCCAAACATGTGAAATTGTATATACTCTTGAAAACAATTGGCTTTTTATTTTGAAACATTAATGATTGCATAACTAAGTTTCTTAACTGCAAAACCCACATCTATTTCAATGTTCAATTCCAAGTACTTCTGAACTGTCTAATAAAATTATACAATGAACTTTCGAGGAAATTATGAGTTGCTAACAAATTGTCCACTATCTGCAAATAGCTAGTTATTATTCCAAACCAGGAATGTTTATCCACTGTTTGTGTCATTTCTCTTTTATTTTCTTCTAAATTTAGGATACAATTCATGAGGAGATCATGATAGTCTATCCTACCTACATTCTATTTCAAGTGAGACTTATATACCCTCAAATTACATAGTCCATAAATTCTACGGATATTTGCTTTAATTTCAAGTGGAAACATGATTAATTTACAAGATCTACACTGGGAATGTGACTGAGTTTAACATGTAAATGATATAAAGATGTATGCGTAGGTACATTCTTCTGCTGTTTTTATTAAAACAGTAACTAGCTGGGACTGTTCAGCTGTGTTGGCATTCTATTTCACTTGTTCAAAAGTATCAAGCCGAATTCTGTGTGTAGACAAGACTACACATATGTTACTATCTTTATTTTCTAAAACCATTCATACAAAATCTTGTTATTTGTCAATGGTTCAAAGCTGACACTATTTTGAAAAGTAATCTTATGCCCAAACAATTATTTTGTATTCAAAGGTATATGCTTTATAAAATAACACATTTTTACCTCTGGATGTTTGCTTTTCTTTTTCAATTATTGTGTGGCTCAAAATTCACATTTATTTGCACAAATATATCACTTTCTACCCAATCTTGCTTTAATAGCATACAGAGGGATATATTGGCAGTGTCTCTGTAAAGTGTGATTTCTCACATAGTGCTGGCTTCTGTGATAGGGAAAATGCAGTATTTTACCCTTTCCTTCCATTATTTCTAAGGAAATTCATGTCTTCTCTACTAAGAAGTGTTTTACACATAAAGGCATCTTGCTGACAGCCAATAAAATCCTGTTTCTACAACATTTGCTGTGAAAAGACTATTTGTCAAAAGTATGAGTTCTCTGGGCCTGATAACATGCCTTTATATGAGTTGTTCTTTGGCATTGCTAGAAATATAAACTTTATCATGATATCATGTGCTGGCTGCAGATTATCTTCTGACCAGATTCTTCCACGGAAGTGCCTGATTTATTGCCACTAGAGAGTCAGCATGATTTTCTCTGTGTAATGATAACTCTCTTTTCATGACAAAGAGAAATTCTATACAAAGATGAAGTTGAAAATAGTATAGCTAATTGCCACAGTTGGCAATTATATGTTGTATAGGCGAAGAGTAACAGACCTGGAGTCAAATCCAAGTGAAGCCATTTTTTTCAGATATTTCAACTCTTTCTCATGTAGAGAGAGGTTTGGAGAAATAAATGAAAATGGTCACCTAGGTTCAAAATTTCAAAACAGATAACTCCTCCAAAATTAACACATTTGATAAAGGAGAATGTGACATGTGGTCATGGCATGAACTTAACAGAAATCCCATGCATGGCTGAGCCAACACAAATCATTTTAGTATCTCTGTTTCCTTCTGGACAAGTGGCCAACATTAAAATTTATCTTCTGCATAATTTAGAGTGATATCTGTAAGATCAGTGGGTGAAAAACTCACTTAGAAATATATTACCTACACTTAAATGTCAAGAGAGGGCTCATCTTCACTGTAAGAGCCAGAATGCCCCTGCACTCAGATCATGGAGATGCTGACAAATGGTACCTTCTGTTTGATTGACTGGCTTGAATATATGAGGTCATAATAACTTAAATCAAGATAACAACTTGTGCTAAAACCACCTTTGATTTTAATTATGATTTTATCTTAAAATATTTTCATTGCTCTTATGTCTGTGCTGCATTGATTATTGGGCTTAAATTATAAGTCTACATAGCTGGTAAAACACAGCAACAGCATTCATTTAAGCTACTTAAGATCTCTCTGTGGTACCCACTATTTGTCATTTAGCCATTTTCACCATCTTACTTGTAGAAGCAGGACTTACAACTTTAGTAAGCATTTTATATATACAGTTTTCCCACTGATTGTTCACACACACACATACACACACACACATACATACACACACACACAGAGCCACACACAACACATGCTCCCACTTACCGTTTTCCTTATTCTTTTGGAATTATAATTGGACATCAAAATATACATTAATTATAAAACATTAAAAAATTATGTTATAACATTTCAAACTCTCTTCAAGGAACTATGACTGATAAAGAATTACTAGAATTTTTTTATCAATATAGATTACAAAAATTCCTTAACTTCTGTTATATTTGGTTTTATTGAGCAGCATGGAAATATTGCTGTCAATACCCTTACAAGAAAAACTGCTTTGATAATAAGTTCAAACACACTTTTTCCTCTCAGAAATATAATACTAAATTGATTGTTAATGAAGAACCACATACTGTCAATTTTAGGAAGCATAAATATTAATTTAAATATACAAAATATATGTCATAGTTTTCTTTTTATTTATTCGTGGCAATATTTATTTTCAACTAACAAGTTACTTTTAAAGATATATATTATTTTTCTTAAATTAAATTTCTTAACTTAAATTTTACTACCACATA
Organism: Sigmodon hispidus; assembly: GCA_004025045.1. NCBI lineage: Eukaryota > Metazoa > Chordata > Mammalia > Rodentia > Cricetidae > Sigmodon > Sigmodon hispidus. Next base: position 98,588 of record PVIH01005800.1, read on the forward strand.
AATTTGAGTCCACTCTATTCTTTCTCCTCTGCATTTTCCTGTTTCTTCCTTAAAACAAAATAAAATAAATAAGTGGTCATAATTCTTTGGTCATGGTGTCATAATCAGCAAGAACGGGTATGATGGTTATAAACAGAAGATTATGACCCCAAAATATAATAACTAGCTTTAAAAGATTGGCAAGAAATACTTTTCCATGAATGGACTTAGATTTTGAGGAAGGTTGGCATGGAGTATACTAAAATGTGTAAATTGGTATAGTTGATTGTTCATTTCCTTATTTCTTGTAGGAAAATTTCGCCCATGAAGTATTATTTTAAGTTATTATGTCTATAGTGCCTCTGCTTTCACTTTTCACTTTCTTGAAATCTAAAACAGTTTAGATTCTTTGTTTCTTCCAATGTCACAGTGAACCCTGGTCTCCTCCAATCAGATCAATGCTGTAAGGATACACATCCCTAAAAGCCATTTCTGAAAGAAAGTTTGATGCTGGAATGTCCCAGTGTATGCTACTACGTTTGTGTATAGCCTGACTAACTAATACTAAGTGTGAACTCCAGGATATTAAAGAAATCCTTAGGAAGTTACTGTAGCAAAGACCATCGGTGTCAGTGGTACACGGACATTCAGACAAGTGCCATTACTTCCCTTCATTTCATGCCAACCTCCTACAAACACAGAAAGTAGCAGATAGTCTTTTTAAACATGATATTCAACTCCTCTGCATTGCTAGCACCAGATCACATATTATGTGCTTAATAGGACTTATATCTGTGAGCTCTTATACAATAGCCAAATATGGGCAAGAGACAAAGACATTCTAAATTCAAAAATTAATAAGAAAAGGCATCCGGGGATTACATATAAAAGAGATAACAAACCAGTTAATACCAAATTATATCATCTAGTAAACTTTTCTGATATTTCTCCAACTTAAATATGTATAATGAATATTATTTCAGGTGTCACCCATAAACTAGCAAAATATTTACAATTTAATATATTCTGGATTCAAAGTAATCCACATTAAGAGAGTGTGCCTTAATTGCAAGGAAAAACACATTTTATCTCAGGCTTGCCACAGAACCTGCACATTCCTGTGGTATTACACATCAACAAAGAATATATGTAACAATATCACAAGACCAAGTCAACCTCCCTTTTATTAAGCAATGTGTAGCTCACACCAGTACACACTCATATAGCAGTATCCCAGAATACCGTTTGCTGTTTAGAATAGGGTGGAGGGCTGTACTTCTTTGTTCCTGCGTTCTTCTTCCAGCTGGGCAGGATTGGCATGCTATCCTGTTTGCAAAGGCCCTTTTCCGTTTTCTGTCTAGCCTTTATTTCTTTGCACAAGCAACGCTTTTTCTCAATCATCTCAAGCATTGTATGGTCTCCATGAAACCACTGCATGCATGCCACCTAGCAAAAAAGAAAGAATGAATACAGAAGAAAAAGATGGGATGAAAGTGTATCATTTGCACCATGCTAGTAGCTGTTAAGAAAACTGTTGACTATTTCTACACCTAATTTTTTGTATGTTTAAAATCAATGAATAAATCACAGAACTCTTAACAAAGGAAAAATGAAAGCATAGTGTCTATAAACATTCTACTTACATTGGCAAATATCATGGCATGATTTAGTTACAGTTTGGACATAAATACTTCCCATAATATTCCTGAAGTCCTTAGGAGGGTCAATGGCATGGCACAACAATTAAAGGTATTTGTTTCCAACCTGATGACCTGCATCCTGCCCTGGATTTCTCACAGTAGGAGAGATCCAGCTACCATAGGTGGTCCCCTGACCTCCAGAGTCTTTGGTTTGTGTTCTTTCTCCCTCCCTTCTTCTTCTCCCTCTTTCTCTTACACACAACCCCCCACACACACACACCCCTTACCCCCACACTATATAAGTAAATAATTGTTTAAAAAAAGAACACAATGTAGAAACAAAATAACTTTATTTTCTAAACAATTTTTCAAGTGTTTACGAGTTTTTATGTTGGTTCCATTGTGTTATTGTTCCCGACATATCTAAATTAAATTATAAGAACTATTTTTAATGAGATGTTTTAAAGTTGCTAAGGAACATTTTCATTCTTGAAATAGTTTTTAAATAAATTGGTTTATTTCGAAATAGAATCAAGTACAACATGCTTGTGTCATAATTCCACCTGCTAAAGTGACTCTGGATATGCACTCTAAGTTTGGATGGATGTAGTTTTTGGTACATCAGCAAACATCTGAGATAAAATCACTGCCCTCTACAAACATGCTGACAAACACTCTAATTGGTTTAAACAAAACAAAACAGCTTAGAGAAGACAGTTCATGAAGTCACTTGGGTTAACACAGAAAGATCAGTGCAGACTCCAAGATTGAACACACAATATACATATACTGCTAGGCAAGTGCACACTGCTCCCCTAATATAACTAACTGTGTGTCTACTGATATTCTTTTGAATCAATTTAGCCACAGGAAGATAGCAATGTAATAAGCCCATTGGCAATCTAAACAAGGAATACTACATTTAATTGTTTAAACAAATATCCCGTCTGACTGAAAGGTTAACATAAACAAAATGAAGTCACCAAATTTGGCACTATGGCTTTAGGATGATATTTAAACCAATCGTTATCTAATTTTAGTTCTACAGCTGATGGCATTGCAGTTCTTTAGTGACATAATCTACTTTTTCCTTGCAAGAATGATTTTCTAAGACAAACATGCTAGAGTACCATGGTCCAGTATATGAAGCTTCATGGAAAATCATTTCCCATCCAATAAAAAAGAGATAGGTAATTGGAGATCATTCAGCTCTGCAAGGTTCGAAGAGAGCCAACTCAAAGTAAAAGTGCCTTGTAAAAGACATTTACAAATATATGTAGCCAAATATATAGACTATTTTTATATTAAGTTTGTTATCAATCAGCTTTTTTTACTCTTAAGATCCAAGAAAATAATGTAAGGATGAAATAAATAACTGTACTATAGAGTGTGTTTTATGTGGGAGGATAAAGCTCCTCTGAATTTATAATTTAAATAGGACATATGTAGGTTTATGTTTAAATTCTCACAGTAAAACTCAGTGCTAATCTTGTGGGTATTTAAATATTAAAATCTCTTCCCAAGTGGTTTTTAGCATTATCTTTCACACCAAAATAATGATGTCAGGAAATCATGTAGTATTGGAGACAGAAGTTGTGTATTTATCACTTATATAAACTATATGAAAAACACTATCCATATGATATTTGCCGACATTTGTTCTTTCCTTTAATCATAAAATCTCTTCATCTTGTTCAATTACTGCTTCAGAAATATATTCTATTTCTTCCTACAGGTGAAGCATCTTTTGAGACAGAGTGTTAAAATTAATTTAAGATAAGCTCACCAAACACATTCTTCTGGTTTAGTTATTTAGTTAACTGACCTTGCTTTTTATTGTACAATCCAAATATATAAAGTATACATATTACATATATGATGATAATTACATACTAAAAAATAATTACAAAACAATTGTTTTAGGGTAGCTTTGGGGCAACAGTTTTTTCATTAACATGACTCAATAGAGTTAATATTCTTAAATAATAAATTTATGGAATAGAATCAAGTAAAGTTTCCCATCACAGATATGAAATGAAAATGTTCATCTGCATGGTCCAGTGGAGAGAGGTGCTTGATGGAGGTAATTTCTCATTGACAAATCTGGTTCTATGCTCTGGACCTTAGTTTCCTCTTCAAATTCTTGAATTGAAATCCTAACCTCTACCTTCATGGTCTTAAAAACGAGAACTTTGCAAGTGGTAGGGGAATTTAGTTCCTTAAAGCAATGACCTCCTTAAGAAAGGCGCTCAAGATTTTTCCTATTGACCACATGAAGACACAGTGAGAAATAAGAAGACACAAGCTAGCAGTGGAAACTTTTAATAAGTTCCATGTATGCACTCTGATGTTGATCTTTCTACCCTTAGAGATATGCTAAATATTTTACTTTGTATATAAATAGCTGTGTTTATAAAACTTTATTGTATTTTCTTATAGAAAGCAAAACAGATGAGACATCTGGCAAACTCAATGACTAGTAGGTGTTCAGTAGACATTGCTAGCATGTGTCACTGCAATGATAAACCATGGTACCCACACCTTCCAAGCCCTCAAAGCAGATGCGAAAAGCATTAGCTAAACTTAATGTAAGAGACAATCTACAAAATACTATAGCAGTATTCCTGACAACCTATCAAGGTCATGGAAAATAAATAAAAATCACCTTAGAAACTATTGCTATCTACACAAGACTGGAAGAGACCCTATGACTAAATATAATTACTGTTCATTTTTAGAAGAAACTAGAAAGCAGAAAAGGAAGATATTGGATAAAAGCTAAGAAAAATGGATCAAATGGCATCCTTTAACTGATTACAATGTGTCAATACTGATGTACTTAATTATGCTAAGTAAATTACAGTACTGCAAGTTACAAACTACTTTGGACACAATGAGTATGTACTATTTTGGATTATTAATCATGCTTTGTAGGGTTTCTTTATATCTAAAATGTACAAGCTTGTGTTTAAGGGGAAAGGCTATTCTTTACCTGCCTCCCCTCACTCCCCAATCATGTGATAAATGGTAAAATAAGAAAATTTAAATTATTTGCTTTAGGACCATTCTAGTTGTGATGTTGAAAAGTAATGTATCTCTGAGCTCTCTGTGTGCATTGTAAATTGGTTTAACACATAAATATGCATGTGTATTTTATATAGTTAACATATAACTTTATGTTTATGGCATATGCATAACTTCTACATCAATTAATTAATTACATATAAATTACTTTTTAAATAGTTGTAGGGAATGTAGAATGATTCCTTTTCAGCAAAGAATCATTTTACCTTGTCACTATACTAATATTTTTTATATGAAAGTAAAATGCAGTACTTTCTGATGCTGAATATATTTTTATAAAAAAGCAAACAACAATGTACAATAACAATTCTCTTTTTATATATTTGAATTTTTTCCAAATTCAAACTAAAAGTAAAAATAAACTACTCTGTGATAAGCATTTGGAGAATTTCTACACTAAATAAATAAAAAACCAAAACAGATAGAATTTATCTTTGCTTAAATGCCCTTACAAATTAGCATGAAATAGTTATCAGATTCTCAGGAGACAGACTGCAATGTTAGGAAAGTGCCTTGATGGCTTTGAAATTGAGTTCTACAGTTAGTAGAGGCTTGTATATAACACCTAGCTTCAGAACAATAGACACTCACCTGTTTTCAGACAGCCACTGCACTGAGATGATTTATTTTTTAAATATTTTTTGGGTTTTTATACAAAACACAAATGTAAAATATTTGACAGCACATGAGGATCAGAAAATAAAAATGAGAACAGTATATATACATATTAAATATATATATATACGTCAATATTTTTAGCACACAAACATGATTATCTGTGGGCCTACCATCTATAGTATAGAGTGGAGTCACTGAGACAGAGAGTCTGTGGCTCACAACACATACAATATTTACAACATGGCCATTTGTAGAAATAAAAGATCATCATAAGAAGAAAAAATACAACAAATTGATGCAATCCTAAATAATCACTGTAGTATGAAGAAAGCTAAAAGGCCAAGTAAATGCCATGCTAGATCTATAAAAATGGAGCTAGAAAGCATTAACAAATGCACGAAACATAGGAAAATAGTGAAATGCCCATGTGCTGTTACTGTTATGACTAGTTATGGGAACCAGATCATAGGACTTGTTCTCTGGTCACAGTCGATCCTAAAGATACTTTCTCTTTAGTAAATTATTAGTTGACACTTAAAATAAGCATGTATCACACCTGTCCAATAGAACATGCAAAACAATGCCAATATTGGTATTATAAAAGGTTATGAAACCAAATAAAAAAGCATTGATTCAGACTGGCTATCTACACAAATACACACACACACACACACACACACACACACACACACACACACACACACACACACAGACTTGGCCCATAAACCAGAAATGAGAAACAGGTTTGAAATCACATTAGAGAACTTATTTGAGTGTGTTTGCTTCACATTTTGCTCTCATACCCTTATAAGGAGTAGTAGAATGCTATAATTATACAATACCTGGAGTTAGAATCCACATAAATGATTAATGATAGGTGAGTCTACTCCTCTATATTAGAAGCCCACTACCTCTAATGTTTCACTCTGGTGACACCCTAAATCCAAACATTTACTTCGATAATCTTTCCCTCAATTTTTAACCAATTATTTTTCATGTCTACTTTTCCAAATATATTTTGGGAGCATGTGTTCAACCTCATAAAGAACAGACAATAACACAAAACCTCAATAAAACTTAAAATTGGCAATAACACATAGCCCAGAGGGTTGTAATTTTCTGAATCTGACCATCTATTCACTGATAAGAATACTTTATTTCACAGATAACAAACACAATTCCTTCAAACACAGAATAAAAAAATGAAAAATTTATTTGTGCATCTTCTACAAAGAAACATGCTTTGGAAAAATACAGAGACAGTCCAACTTCCTAGGGTTTTATGCTAACTATATGAGAGGTACAGTTAATTTAAACTCCCTGACTCTACAGTTGTTTATGAACACTATACAATTTTCAGAAGTGTAAATCTGAGACTGAAGAAATGGCTAATTGCTTAAGCTCACTGACGCTCTTGTAGAGAACCCAGGTTCAGTACTCAGTACTCACATGGCAGCTCACAACTGTCTCTAAATCTAGCTCAAGGACATTCAGGACATGTTTTCTTCTGGCATTCACAGATACCAGATGTACATGTGATACATACACATACATTCAATACAAATATTCATGTACACAAATAAATAAAGCTTTTTATAAATTAGTCTCAGGACACTTAGATGAGTGTAAACCAATGGTGTGTTTCTCGTTTAATTTCTTGAGAGCTAAATGGAGCTCTTTGTACTAATATCATGACCATGAAATACCAAAACAAGTAAAAGAATGTTTAAATTCCATTACCCCCAGACTGACCAGAGGCTTTAGGTATGGCTTCATCAATGTTGTACATGAAGTATGTGTTGCTTTCTTGTTTGAACGATTATAAGAACTAGAGTTGAAATAGATAGAATTCTAGCTTTTAGAGTTTAGTTTTGTTCATGGAATTTTTCATTAATTTTTTTTTCTAAGATAGGATCTTACTATGCATCACCGGCTATCCTGATAATTGTCATGTAGCATACAATGCCTTTGAACTCCATTCCTCCTTTTAAGTCAACAACTTCTGTATATTTTCTCTGTTGATAAAGTAAAGACAGTATCTAACCCTTCAGTTTTATGGTGATGTTCTTTAATCAAAAACAATATCACAAGTCACACACAGGGACAGGGATGGAAGTTGCTTTTAGCTTTCTCCCAAGTTTTCCTAGCCTCTTTAACAGTGACTATAATTCCCAAATGCTGGAATTATGGGCATGTATCAGCATGTCTGCTTGTTTTGCTTTATTTTATTTTTTTGAGGTGCTGGAAATTGAACGTAGGATTTCACACAGCTATCAACCTGTTTTTACTCCTTGCCTACATGTTTTGTCGGGGGGTACTCCTAATAATTAGAGTGGGTGTATTTCTGACTCTTTTGCCTGATCCTTGGATCCTTTCCTTCTACTGGGTTGCCTTATCAAGCCTTTATATGAGGATTTATGTCTACCTAGTCTTATTGAATTGTGTTATGCTATTTTCAGTTGATAACCTCTGGGAAGACTGCTCATTTCTGAAGGGGAGAGTGGATCTAAGGGAGACAGAAGGTGGGCAGGGACTGAGAGGAAGGGACAATAAAAGTTTGTATGTGTCTGTGTATGTGAATGTAATTCTAATCTACTGATTGTGTGTTTCTTAATTATTCCCTCATATATCTTCCTCATTTAACAACTTGTTGACTCAGAAATTACGTTTAATGAAAGAATCATTAGGCAAGTCTACACCTGAGCCATGAACTGGAATTTCATTGTTTAATCCTTATGTTTAAACTTAGTTTTTATATATATCATTTCAAAGTTATTTTACAATGCAAAATAGTGACTAGATATTAATTCCTACTCTTCTCTGTTTTGATGTGAATATCCCCTTTGATATACAAAATCAGATCAGCTAGTAGAAACATACAAGAAATAGTGTATGTGAAATCATGCATTTTGTTTGATTTTACATATCTATGTTTGCAACGATTATCTAAATCTCAAAAATAAAAATACTTTAAAAGCATACATTAATGTCACTCAAACCAGCAGTCGAGTTTTAAGTCAACAACTTCTGTATATTTTCTCTGTTGATAAAGTAAAGACAGTATCTAACCCTTCAGTTTTATGGTGATGTTCTTTAATCAAAAACAATATCACAAGTCACACACAGGGACAGGGATGGAAGTTGCTTTTAGCTTTCTCCCAAGTTTTCCTAGCCTCTTTAACAGTGACTTTGTAGTTTATGTCAGCCCCATGTGTTTACTGTTCTGTTTTCTTAGCAGATTGCCTAAAGTGGATAAGATAAAAAGAAAATGATATGTTTTTTTCATCAGTATTTACTATATCTAGGACTAGTTATTTAAGTATACTGTGATCATGTTTTTTGTAAAGTATAAATAGTAAGGCCACATCTCTGTTGAAGCAATTGAATGCAATAATGTGGTATTTACTAAAAAGTAGACAAAAATAGATACATTACTCTAGTTCCTATATCTGGATCTTTGAATATAGAAACTTTCTTATTAATTATTGTGTCCTTAACTTCTAGAGTAAGAGAAATATTAGACAATAGATGCTCTTAAAATTAGTGAATGAATGAAGAAATATGTAATTTATCATGTTATCTGAGGATTTTCACTTTTGAAGATTTTTCTTTTATGAAATATTTCACTTCACTTTAAACCACTTAAATCCAACAGTATTTTTAACATTCAGTGTTTATTGTACTTTTGCCTTATATAGCTAATAGCATGGAAGTTTACTAAGTTAAACAAGTAAGCTAAATTTAAGGCTTAAGAATTACAGGATTTTTAACCTGGGGAAGAGGCAAAAATTTTGTGTTATTTCTTATTGTTGTCATATTTCCATTCATCCTTTAACAATCAAAGTCACAAACAAAATTGCAGACCAGGATCCCCCAATGGTGACAAATAGTACTATGTCAATACTAAGACTTTTTTTGTCTTGGCTTATTCTAGACCTACAATGTCTCTATGATAACTGTTTTCTAGATTAAAAAGTCCAGTAGAAGCTCATAAAGATAGTTTGTAAGCTTGTGGAGCAATCTCACACTGGGAGTAAAGAGGTGGCAAATCCAAGCAGAAAAATATCCCTTCTTCAGACTATTGTCTTTTCCTGTACCTCATATCCCTTGCCCCTGTCCATAAGAATTCACCTGCAAAGCCTATTGTGTTTGCCGGTGGATTTTAGTATCCACAGGCTATTGATCTTAGCTTCTCAGTGTACCATCCCCAATGGCTGACACATTGGCATTGAAAACACTACCCGAAATTGGCACCATATTTATGAAAACCCTGCAATTTTTTTTATTTAATTAGCCACATCACAGTTCATGTCTCAATACCATAGTAGCAAAAAACAGACAAACAAAAGAAAAACCTATAGGAATCCCCCACCCATTTTATGCTTCTCCAAGAAAATCATAATTATTGAAGGATGATAGTGTCTTTACTGAATTGTAAAAATATGTTAGCTATTTAGAGTTGGATAAAGAGATAAAGCCCAAGAGAAAAGCTTCATAAGGAAAAAGGCCAGAGACTCATTTCATGTTACCATGGTGAAAACATTATTGGTATTCAGCCATCATTTTATAAACATGGCACCAGCAGACATATAGAAGAAACAATGGGGGAAGTTCATGAAGGGTACCAAGTTAGCATTCCACAGGGACAGATTCTTGCATACTGCACAGAAGGGTGACCTCAGATATGTCCGCACACAGTATGTCTAAAATGACTAGAAGAACAGAGGATGCTTGGCTATGAAGAAATAGTAGATAACTTGGGAGATGGATGTATTTATTCTACTTGAGTACTAAAGCATACATGTATATGTTGATATAGCACACAATGCCCTGCTAATATGTCCAGTTTATGCCTAATTACTAGTTTAAAAACTAGTGTAAGTACAACTAAAAAATACTAGACCTTTAGTGACTGGAAAGAGAGGAATCAATGGCTAAGTGTATTGGATGTTCTTACAGAGTAGCTAGATTTGATTTCCAGCATGCACACGATTTCTCAGAATGGTGTGTAACTCCAGACCCAGGATACAGCAGGCCTCCTACTGGCCACTCTAGGCACCAGAGACACACAAGTGCACAAATATTTATACAGTTAAAATGCCCATACATAGAAATTAAATTTTTTTTCAATATAAAGACAGCTAGATGTTTGTTGTGGCTCTGGTTTCCTGTTGCATATAGATTTTTATCTCCTAGAAAAACATTGAAGTGTAAACTGAGAAGTGTAAGTGACTGTATAAGCTTTAATGCATGTTATCTGCTGAAAGGAAATGATCAAATATAGAAGAAATGGATCCACTCAACCATGAGGGTGAGCCATGCTCACAGCATTTCCCTTGAGCACAGAACACACACAGGTGCAGTAAGTGAGCTACTAGCTTTGTAAAGGGCAGAACACTGCAATGCCATAAAAATATAACCACATTATAAGAGAGTCAATGTCTTGTGTCACTTTTAATATTTGAAATTAGTTAGCATTTTGCTGCTCTTAATTTGGTAGGAACTTCTAGAAACCATCTAGTTCAGGCATAGATGATGTGTCACAGGATGTACTTATACCTCCTGAGGAAACCTGACTTGTGTTTGCTTATAAAAATGTGTATGTCCACAGATGCTATTACATTAAAATCTGTATGATTTAGAATTTGATATTGTACTATTATAGGATTTTAAATTTTTGTCTTTGGGAAGCAAAATGGCAATATATTTAAAATAAATATAGTTTTCTAGTTAAGAAGATACAGTAAGATTCTCAAGAATTAAACCTAGTAATGACTACAGAAATAATTCCAGCTATTAATTGATTAAGGTAATTGTTTATAATGAAGAAAGCCCTGAGAAATTTTCAGAATTAATTCATATGTTTTTAAATGAATGAGACATTTATCAGAGGAAAACTTTAAAAGGACATTCCCTGAAGGAAAACGCAGTATTACAAGATAAAATTCAATTACAGGAAATGTATTGATGTTTTCACTAAGTATATTCTCTTAATCACCTACATTAGCATTAATTTAATTGCAAGTTTAATTTCATTATAAAATACTGGCTCTGGATAATGGATGTAGCTTGACCCCAGTCATTTGGAGGAGAATGAAACCTTGGTAAAGAGATTGCTTATGGATAGAGGAATGGTTTGTAGACAAGCCCTATACTAACTCTCAAGGAGCAGTTGGACAGTAACCCATGAACTCTGTAGACCTGTTCATTCTTCCAACTTGGAATCAAGCTGGGGAGACACAATATGCTTTTCTCCACTGAGATGTCCTGTCCATCATGGGTAGATATATGCAAGCTCTAGAAAAGGAAGCAAGCATTAGCATTCAGAGAAATCTATTCTGGAGCTAATCCACCATTGTAGTGGATCTGTGTAATTCAATCACATGTCTGAGTAAATCACAGGATGAAGGAAATAGAAAGCAAAAACTGTGGAAATTAAGAGTACAGTGGGCTTCTAATTTACATAAACTAGATATATTAGGCATGTTTGAACCAACATAGAAAAATAATTAATTGAGATATTATAGATTTAGGAGATAAAAAGAAGGTATTTGGAGGAGAGGGTCAGAAGTGGCAGTTTGAAATAAGTAGATTTGAGGTCCTCTTGCAGATCAGAGCAACATGAGAGTCACCAGTAGCCATGCCTACTCTCTTCCTAAATAGCTAAATTTTCCTATTCAGCTTAGTGGTGTTGCAAGCTCAGTGCCTGGGCAAAGTGCCAGCTATGGTTTTTCATTTCCTTGGTGACAAAACTTTTTGTATATAGAAAAATATGTGTTTTGAATTTATCAAAGTGAGAAGGTGGCAACTCCCCATCACCTCCAAGGTAGATGTAGGCACCGGGGTCTTTGTTTCTCTGGGCACAGCTTCAGAAGAAAAATAAATGTTTATCAACAAATTCAAAAATTAGTTATAAACAGCTCATTGCAGTTCAGAATCCACAAGCTAAGTGTTCAAAGGGGAGGGGCACCTTCTTTCCACCTCTCTCTTGCTTCTGTGTTCCTTATTCAGAGTCTCAAAGGACATTTCAGAGCAGCTAAAATCACACATACACACACACACACACACACACACACACACACACACACACACACACACACGGCACTGAGATTGATGCTGTCTGTAAGATGGGTAGATACAGGAAACGGGGACTCCTACTCCAGTCCTAACTGGAAGCCTTTAAACCTGAGTTACAGAATTGAATGCTCTTACTTCCTGCTAACCTACTCTCATGAAGATGATTTGATGTGATTTGCTCAAGTACAAATGACTGGAAGGAACTTCTTATTAAATGGTGCTGACTGTTTCTGGCACTAAGGATGCATGCTGCCGTAAACACCTCTCATCTAGGTTAATGCTCACAAAACCTTCTGCGGCCAAGACAAACAGATACTGTTTGGGCCTGAAAATGATTGGAGTTTTTATGGTGAAAAATGAGCCTTCCATTTCAGTCACTGTCAGGAACCACATCTCAAAGGACTCCCTATGGACAATGATTCCATTCTCCTCTAGAAACAAGAACCAAAAATTCTTCTCTCTATCTTCCTTTAGAATTGTGGCCCAATGTGAAATCAAAGATGGGATGTGTATGTACAGGAAGCTTCAGTTGGGCATTATTGCATAAGTGTCCCCATGACTTTGTCATATCTTGAGATCAGAAGTCACTTTGGTGTTTCCCATTTCTTTTCTCAGTGTCTTTAAACTGGATGCTTCAGAAAGAAGTGTCAAAAAGTTTTAATGGAAAACTATAACTATGCATGTTTTATTCATGAAGTCGGGTATTTTCTACCATTGCCTGGAACCCTGTGATTGATAATATCACATTTACACAATCTAGGATCCTAGGGAGACACATAGACAATATGGAAACATCTACTTTCATAATCTCATTGCTACAGTGAGTCAAAGAATTCTCTCTTACACAAAATCTGAGTTCTGGGCTTGGGAGATGGCTCTGGAAATAAGCAAGTTTTCAACGCAAGGATCTGAGTTTGAACTCCAGCAGCCATACAATAATAATCCAGGCATGGCTGAGTGTTTCTGAAACTTCAGCACTCTGGCTGGGGTAGATTGCCTGTGGGTAAAGACAGGAAGATCTCTGAGGACTTGGGAATTGCTCATTCTCAGTCCATATCCAGGTTTGGTGAAGAGACTGCCTTAAGGTAAAGAATGATAGGTCAGGACATTATATCAGACCCTAACCTTTCTGTAGGCAAGCTCATCTACACACACATGTGCATATGCTACAATTGCATACACTCATGCTCCCACAGATATGTTCATATATACTTCAGGTGAATGCACACATGCACACACATATCTGAGATCTGAGTTTTCTCCATTTTCTTGGAACACACACCAATTCTATTTCAATCAAAAGAAAATTCCTTTCAATTGAGACTGCTAGGTCTTTTTCCTAAACTGCTGACTTATTTTACAAATACAAGGAATTCTTTTTGACAGCTGCTTAGCCCAATTTCTATAACTCTGAGGAAGTGACCAATATAGCTCTCAGGACCATTCTTTCAGAAACACTGTAACAATAAACCTCCCCTTTCAGATTCAGACCTAGTAACCACTCCAAAATAAAATGCAAGTGGGGAAAAATGAAAATCATGACAATGGAGAATGAAGAGGATGTGGGTGTTTTGTAATAACTGGAGCTCACAGAAGGCTTCAATTAGGGGGTGAATCAGCCACAGCACTCCCAGCTTTCTAAGCTTTATTCTCTCTCCTTACTCCTTCTGATTTTTTTATAAGTATCTTAACACATATAGAATTATGATATCCCCCAATGAATTAAATATTTGTTACATTGTGGTGACAATGCATAACTTGCTGAAAAACAATTCTCATGGCTGTCTTTAGGGACCATCTAGGAAATTAATTAAAAGCCTATATTTAATAATCACACTATTCTGTAGATTAACAGCCTCAGAACAAATTTTCTCTCACAATCTAAATATACACATTATTTAGTAAATTGGTCAAGATGAAAATATTCAATCTCAGCTCCACATTCCCTGGAAGCAGCACATGATGGTTGAGTGGATTCTCTCTCTCTCTCTCTCTCTCTCTCTCTCTCTCTCTCTCTCTCTCTCTCTCTCTCTCTGGGATTCTCTCTCTCACACACACATAAAACTTCACGGTTTAAGGAAGCAGATCTTGGGACAGATACATCCCTGCCCAAAGTAATTGTCCATCTAACTCCAGAGCACACAAATCTTTCCTGCTCCTCCTTCACAAAAAAGTTCCTCAGAATGTCAATGTCATCCCTTCTTTACACCACTGCTGTCCTCATAATACTTTTTATCTCCACAGTAATTACTGACTAGTAGTTCCTTACTGTCAGACACATAGCCTCATGACAATGACCTCAATTCTAAAGTTTCATAACTTCATCTATCATTTTAAAATTTATTAACATAAAATTCCTTTAATTAAAAAAAATCTTCTTAAGAAGATTGAGCATGGACATATCTAGAAAATGTTGAATGAAGGGGATATAGCTCAGCAGCAGAGAGTTGGCATCGGGAAACATACACAAACTGTTGTCAGTGACACAGTGCAGAAGCAGCATTGTGCTTAGCACTTGCCATAGAAGACAATCTACCTTGTGAAGAAGTCAGAGCTGGCTGCATATAACAAGCTCTCCTAATTTACCACATACCTTTTCACTGAATAGGAATGTTTTGACAAGGCAGGGCATGCAGAACGAAGTACTCTAGAAATATTTATAAATTTGAATGGCATGCCTTTACCTCCACCCAGAGATCTTTTTTGCAAATGTGATAGAAACAAATTTTCAAATACCAATTGGCATTATACTTAAAGCATCAAAGCAAAAAAAAAATGGCTTCCCATATGAATCCACTATCCATAGAGAACTGGAAATTCCAAGAGGTGGAGTAAGTCTCGCAATGTGCTGAATACTATACCAAATGCTTTACAAATCATTGCATTTAGTCTAAAATATTCATATAATTTGCTAAGCTAACTTCACTCAATTATAATTGCATTTACCAATGGTACTAACAGTAATTACTATTGCTCACCTACTTTTTCCTAGGTAAGGACATCTCCTTATTACAGGTGAAGAAACTGCATTTTCAGAGCTGAGTGAAAAATTTTAAACAGGGTTAAACCAAAGCTGATTGACTCTAGAGGGTGCTATCTTCCTACACAAAAAATGAAAGCATTAATAAGACAATGTGTTCAGAAAATTATGGCCTTAGAAAAACAATACTAATAAGTTATATGTTTCAATTATATTATGCAGGAAATGCCTTAAACTACTTATTTGTGTGTGCATATGTGTATCGGGAGGGGCACAGATGTGCCAAGGCATACAAATGTATAGAGATTAATAACAATAAAAATCAATAATTAAATAGATTTTTAAAATCAAACTAAAGACATTAGAAACTGTACTTAGAAATAAAAATAGGGTGGTTGCATTTAGACATATTTAAATATTCTTTTAATATAGTTCTGATGAGTAAAATTTTTAAAATTTTCATGTACATGGGTATTTTGACTACATGTATGTCTGTGTAGCATGTAAATACAGTACCCATGGAAGCCAGAAGTAGGCATTAGATCCCTCAGGACTAGAGTTACAGATGACAGTGTACAACTGCTGTGTAGGTATTGGAAATAGAGCCTTGATCCTCTCGAAGAACATCCAGTGCTCTTAACCACTGAGCTATCTCTCCTATGTAGACTTATATTAATGTCATATGTTTTTCAGATGCTTCTTGAACACTGTATTCTTTTTAAAAAAGTTAAAGCAGGCAAGGGAGATGACTCATTGGGCAAAGCATTTGCTATGCTCCTACGAAGACCTGAGGCCAAATTCCCCAAATCCCATGAATATACATTAAGTTGACCATGGTAGCACATATTTGAATCTTAGTAGTCCAGTGGTGAGATAAGTGACAGAGATTGAAGAATCCCTAAAAGCTCTCAAGCAAGTTGGCCTACTATATAAGAAGCAAACAAGTAAGCAAACAAACAAGATAGATAATAAAACACAAAAATACCCAACCCCTCCCAAGAAACAACCCACAACTTTTCAAAAGTTAGAAGCTAAAGACTGACACCCAAAAATGACTTCTATCTTGGCACATATTTGCCCACATACAAGCACACATACCTACTCACAAATTAATAAATTTTAAAACATTTCCTATATAAACTAATTGATATGAAACATATTACTTGTTAACATTTTTTAATAGGTCATGCTTTGAATTTGTTAGTGCTATTAATATTTTCATCTCTCTGTTTTTCCTTGACATAAAGTAATTGTTTTCTTACAGCATTCCTGAGTAATGCGGACATGCCTCTGAAAGCACTGGTAATCATGTCTATGCTTGCTGAGCTACACATACATATTCCCTGATCAGCACTTGCCAAATTTCTTATACAATATATTTGATATCTTTTTCTGCTCTGGGATCAGCATAAAATAATGTATTCATGATCCTTTGAGTATTGAGCAATGATAAGAAAACCAATGATATTGTCAACCCACTTGATCACATTACCTTTATTCTACACTCGTTAGGACTGTAATTATAGCCCTCTTAATTACAACCATCCTTCAGACAGGACACCTGAGTCACAAAGGTTCAATAACTTATCCATGAAACTCATCAAGGGGACAATTGAGGCAGGATAAAGCCTAGGGGCAGCACATCTGAAAACTCCTATCTAACCTCAGAACCTGATGAGTGATAACTTTCATAAATTAGCATCTCCAAGCTGGCTCTTCCTGCTTCCCTCTCATGCACCTTCTCATGCAACTCAATAAATAAATAAATAAATAAATAAAGTTCAGGAAAGAAATAAACTCTTCATGTTTATTTTTTTCACTCTTTAGTAAAATACTACATAAGTCTGTAAGGAAAGGATGTGTCCTTCCCAGGAAATTTTAGAAAACAACAGAAAAGAACTCAACCACAAAAGACAGGGTCACTAATTTGTTCTAAATTTTTATGGCAGCAATGGAAACACTGTCACTGTGGGAGAAGACTTATCTTTTCTAAGTTTCACCATGGTGACCAAATCCAACCTCTGCTTCTCTAACAACACACTGTTCCCAGGAGAATCTGCACATAGATCAGATTTAGTGCATGTCATCAAACATATGGCCAAGTTTGGAACTGACTAAGAGCCAATTTTGAGGGTCTTCCTTGTCTCAGCTAACCAAAGGGGAAAGGCCCAGGGAGCTTATGGTCAATGATAGACAGAGGATACAGTACAAGTCTCAAGTTTCCCCAGCTAATCGGTGTCATACCATAACACACACACACACACACACACACACACACACCAACTACTTCCATTTGTAAGGAGCTCAATCACAGTCTCAAGGGAGTAAAGACAAACACAAATACTTCCTGCCAATTATTCTCTGAGTGGCATTCCTTCTTCCCATAGCTCAAAGATGGTTTAGATATAGAGAAACAAACACTTGAGACCTGTGCTAAAATCTCTCACTATCTCTAAGTTAGCTTTACAAGTCATTTGATTGCATGTCGCAGGAGTATGTAGAGCTTCTGAATATGACATCTTGGTCCAACACTTTCAACCCACCTGTTCAGCTCTTAAATTCAAAAGCTAGAAGTGAATATGAAGTTATAGCCTCAAATTGTGGGAACTACCCCCAATCTTCTCATCTGGTCTGCCTAGGAGAAAGGAAGCCTTATCTTTATCCTTCCTTGACTCTACCCAGCAGTTCTCAGCAGATACAGTTAATTACTCAAAGTCTCTTGGACCCAACTCTAGGAAATTAACCCCTAAGCTTTGGAGCATCACCTGACTTCTCTGCTATGAATGGGCTTTATACACATCTCTTGAAAAATTCACCAGAGCTTTATCCTGCAGCCCAATTGGACCAGGGACAGCAACCTGCTTGACCTTACCTAACATGGAAGGGAGACAGAGCTGTTGGTAGTGACTACAAAGAAGGTGAAAGGTCCCTTTGGCCTTTTCATCCTCCCAGGAAAGAGGCAAAAAGGGACCCAGCTGCTGGAGAGACAAGCTGGGTTTTCAATTCTTTAAGGAGCCTGAGCTTTCTGACTCTCCTGCAGGTTCAATACGCGCTCATTACTCCTGGAATCCTATTACTGAAAAGGTTACATGGCCACCGGTTTCATTCACAAGAGGCCATTGTGAAGCTCACACCTGGGAAAAAAGCATTTGTCAGTGACACATAATAACCCCAGGACATTATTCATTTTTCAAAAATAAAAGGGACGGGGTTAGAGAGAAAATTTAGCAGTGTTGATCTTTATCTAGATCGATGTCATTCTAAACCACATGATACAGGATTACTGTATTAATTGTTGCTTGCTGCTTCCTAAGCAAGTGTTGAAAAACACACTGCGGTGTTTTTAGGAGAAAAGCTGAGATGGAGGCGCATGAAGGAGAAAACACTGAGGTAATACCGCCCTCTTGTGGCAACATAAGAGTTTGTAAAAGATGTGGCCATTTTAAAATGTTTATTAGCATATTAATTATTCATGTTAAGTATGTCATTTTTCAAACAAAATTTGTTTCTGTTGCCTCTCTTACCAGTGTCTTATCCCAAACTTGATGCTCTCCTTAGGCTCTTTAAAACCTGGCAGACCACTTTCATACACTTTCATGCCATATGTACCCTTTAGTCACCCCTAAAACCCTCTTGCGCAGAATAATTGCTTATCAAGTTTTATACAATATTCACATTCTTCCAATTTTCACAGTCCACATACACACTGCAAAACATGCATGTGAATAAGAGTATTTAGTATTTAGAATCTCCTACAGACTCATCTTGCAAGGGCCTAAATGTCCATTATCATAAACTTTTCAGTTCACCTTGACAGAAGCCCATGGCTGTCATTTCACTGCTCCAGAAATCTATCACCATGTGAAAAGTTCTCTGCTGAAGGTTCCATAACCCCCCTTTCTGAATCATTCCAGGGTTTACATTCATATCTGATAAAAAAGCCACTGACAGCAGCACGAACCCCTTTCTTCTAGTCCAACCTGCTTCTTTGATTGAAGGGTTTCCCTCAATCAGTCTCTCTCTCCTCTGTTCCTCGATGTTCTTGTACAAGGTCAAAGCCAGAAAGGCAGAACCACAGTGGCTGTGGCTTGGATAGAGGGACTGACATGTTGTATACATAAGACCTCCCAATAAGGACCAGCAATGCCACATACTCACACTAGGACAATCTGTATTAGAACACATCAAAATGTGCAAAGCAGGAGACTTCATCTAAAACACATGTCACTGTTGTCTCAGCAAGGCAATTCCCCGATGCTGCTATGAGCTTTATCCAAACCCCTTGCCTCAGAGAGTGAATCCAAAAGCTAGAGGTTTTGAATGCCTTTATCTATCTGCTTAGCTCTTTGCTCTCTGCTAGCCATGCACAGAGTTGCAAGAATTGAGGTAAAATTTCCATCTTTGTTTTCTGTCACTTTAAACGCTGTCATTATTAATTATTCCACACCTTTTATTATTAATACAAAGGCTGCTTACTTTTATCATTAGATTTCACTTATTTTAATTTTTATTGTTTTGATTTTTAAAAGATTTATTTTTATTATTTTTAATTACATGTGTGAGTTTGTGCCTCTCTCTCTCTCTCTCTCTCTCTCTCTCTCTCTCTCTCTGTGTGTGTGTGTGTGTGTGTGTGTGTATTTATATGAATGTAGGTGCCTACAGAGGTCAGAGGCATCAGATCTGCAGGAAGCTGTAGTTTCGGGCTGTTGTGACCCACCTGAAGTGGGTATTGGGAACTGTACTTTAGTCCAATGCATGAACACTAGCTACTCTTACTTACTGAGCGTCTCTCCAGTTTGTATTTTCAACTAATTTACCCTTTTCAAATATTTTAAGGCATGGTATGCATGACATTTGTATGTATGTGTGTCTATATAATCATATGTACATATTCATGTATGTGAATGTGGTCACAAGGTCATTATATAGCCTATGTATAGAGATCAGAGGGCAAGCATGGGTGTTGATTAGACCTTCCATCTTGTTTGATACAGGGTCTAGTCTATGGCCATAAAAACTTGAGTGGTTAATCCTGTCTGATGTCAAAAGCTAATCAGGGTGAAACTCATCAGAAGAGAGACATAATGTCTTAATTCCAGGCTACCTGTCTCAAGAGATCTGAGTGAGACCCCTTTCTCATCCTTCTTTCTCTTCGCAGGAATTCTGGGATTACAGATATTCACACTACACATCTGGATAAATGTGAGTTCTGGGGATTCAAACTTGTAGAATCCTTAAGCTGGAGGAAGTGTTGTTATTTACTGAGCTTAATGGTTCTCTGCTGAAAAC
>PVIH01005801.1:0-81538 GCA_004025045.1 Sigmodon hispidus
GTGAGGGCATGCTACCATGTATGCGGTAGGTCCTGCGCCTCCTGCAGTGAGGGCATGCTACCATGTATGCAGTAGGTCCTGCGCCTCCTGCAGTGAGGGCATGCTACCATGTATGCGGTAGGTCCTGCGCCTCCTGCAGTGAGGGCATGCTGACATGTATGCAGTAGGTCCTGCGCCTCCTGCTAGAAGCACTGCTCTAAGTCACAACAAGCTTTGTTTTTGTTTTCCTTGAGCAGCCGGTGAAGTTTGCAAGCTTTTTTATAGAGACTTTCTTTCCCAATCTGTCAAAGAGGTTACTCAAATTTTATGGATTGTGGTAAAGACGAAGTGTAAAGTACTCTAGTCCTGGTACTCTAGGGTTTCTGTAGATGGTCGTCACACACTCGGATAAATCCTGTCTCACCCAGGAGTGTAGGCTGTAAACTTATTTGTTCAATCAGAGCAGGTTTTTGAGGGCTTACATTTTACTAAAGGTGATTTAGAAACTATAAGTCATTGTTGATGCTTTATAAGAAAAATGTTTGTGACCTGTTCTGAAGGTATGATTCTGTACAGGGAAGTGGAGTGAGTGCCAGGCACTGCGTGGCTGGCAGCAGGGCTGAGTCCTGCTGGCCATGTGTTTCCATACAGACTAAGGCACCAGTTCCCGCTGACTGGCCACTTGCATGGCTGCAGCAGGGCTGCAGGGAAGGCTCTTCTACTCATTGCAGAGCAGAATGTGAACTTCCTTGAGTTTCTTGTTAATTATTTCCAGATTGGCTCGGGGCTGTGTGGGTGGGTGACACTTCATTTCCTCTCCATAAATGTCATTTCTTTTCTGCCGGTGACTCCCGTTATGTGCAGGAATGTGCTTGTCTCTTGAGGATAGACATTCTTATAGTAAATTTGAAAATTAAATCAAGAAATACATTTTTTTCTCCTTTGCCTTTGGTTGTATGTGTTGATTATCATTGAAGATGGTCTGAAGGACTCATGGTTCTAATGCATTTCAACTTAAACATTGTCAAAGATGACGAATAGTCAGCCTTGTGTGGCAAATGTTAACCTCACAGAGACTTTGCCATGTGCTGCTGAGCCGTGCACTGTGCTAAAATTCCCTGACTATAAAGAATAAGTGGTCTGTGTCTAGAGAATTTGCAGTTTCCTTGATAAAGTGTAGTTATCTAACTTACTTGGAAATAATTAACAAGAAACTATAAAAAGTTACTTGTATAATGTTTAATATGGTAGTGGCAAATGATAAGCTTTGCTGTGAATTCTGTTATACAGTTTAAGACAAAGACAAGGATCTTAAATTTTTCTTTAAATTACATTTATCATCTTTATCATGTATCTGTATCTGTATGTCTGTCTGTGTATGTAAGGGTATATGTATATGTGGGCATGCTACAGTGTATGTATATGTATGGAAATCAGAAAACAACCCTCAGAGGTCAGGCAGTTCTCTCTCCTTTCACCGTGTGGACCATGTTCAGGCTTGGTGACTCGTGCTCTCACCCACTGAGCATCTCACAGCCAAAGACAAGGGTTTATAAACATGGATAGGTAACTCAGTTTTTAGAGCTGAAAGTGGAGTAGATTTAGAGCAGTGAGTCTCAGCCTTCCTCATGCTGCAGCCTTTTAATACAGCTCCTCATGCTGGGCTTCTAATGATTTAATGATGGAAGGGATCTTGGCAGGCTGGAGACAAGGGACATCAGGTGGACCCAAGGGTTTCCACAAAGTCCACCATGCAGCAGATCCCATGTGAAAGGTTTATTGGGGTGTGGGGTACAGAGGTGACCTCTAAGTGAGGAGAGAAGGCATTTCATATATGTGCATAGGGAGGGTTTATGACTCATGGTGGCAGTAGCAACAGCATTGCATCTTGGTGACTGATGATGTGTTCAGATGTGTCCTGCTATTGATTGGTCCTTGAGGGCACAGCAGTGGAAATACCTGAATGCAACCATAAAATTATTTCATTTGCTACTGTTATAAGTTGTAATATTTGATATGTGACCCCAAAGGAGTCTTCAGCCACAGGTTGAGAACTCCTGGGTTAGATGAAAGGTGGAGATGTGTAAAGAGGAGCTGGGGCCTGTTGGCTGCTTAGGCAGGTTCAGTAGGAGCCTCCTCTAGTTCTTATACCTGTATGAGGTACCAGTATTATTAACTATGCTTTAATATGAAAAAAACTGAGGGACCCACAGGTTGACTAACTTGCTTAGTATGATGACAAAGGAAGATGTGAATTTATGCATTTTGACTGTGTGGCTCATACTGTTAATTGAGAGGAGACTAAAACAGTTACATTCAGTTGATAGTTGATAATTAGCTTAGGAAGAATATGTACAGACTTTTTTGTTATGTGGTCACATAAAGTTGGAAATTAGATTAAGGTTATTATATTATGGAATATCTTAGTGATTGGCTGGGTTTTGTTATGTACACCAAGCAAAGGAAACTGAAATTTTGCTGCCAGAATAAATTTACTTTTTTTTTTTTGCTAACTTGGTTAGTTAGAACAATTATAAGTTTAGAAGACAGTGTTGTTATTTTCCCTCTCTCTGTTTAACGTGGTTAAGATAGTATTAATTTTGCTGAGAATAATGAGGTATAGTAATTTTTTTCCTAAAATGTTATAATATGTGGGCTTGATTGAAGAAATAGTTTTTAAATGAGCCTCTCTAAGTAGTGGTGGCACAGCTGTATTCTCATATATTAAAGCCTTTAATAGGCAAGAAAAGCTTCCTGTAGGAAGCTGAAAATAACAAGATGCATTTCTATCTCATTTTCTCTGAAATACATGCTTTGGTATTTGAGTGATAGCAGAAGCAGATCTTTTAGCTCAAGTGAAAGTAGAAATGACTACATACTTCTCACAAGTCATTGTTGGAATGAAACCCCTAAGTGAAGTGACATTTCTCTATACCCTAAAAGATGTACAGGAATTGCTAGGGGGCTGGAGTGAGATGACTTGGCAGTTAAGAAAGAATTCATCCTGTTCTTACAAAGGACCTGAGTTATGTTCCAGCACCCATACCTGCTCTCACAGCCACTTGTAACTCTGGCTCCAGGGTGATCCACCACCTGGACTCCAAGGGTACCTGGACACATGTTCAAATAGCCACCCACCAATATAATTTTTTTAAAGTTGTTAAGTATCAAGAATGACTGTAATAATAGGCTTCTGGCTTGTCTGGCTGGTGGTCCAGACCCACAGACCTGCAGTCCCAGGCCAACTAGCCCACGGTTCGTACCTGCTACTTAGCCCCCCAACAGTGACACTTATATTAGTTACATTCTGCTTGGCCTATGGCTCAGGCGTATTGCTAGCTAGCTCTTGCATCTTAACTCAACCCATTTCCATTAATCTGTCCTGTCATGTGGCCCATGGCTTACCTATTATTTCTTTACATCTTGATTCTTGGGCAGCTGGATCATGTCTCTCTCTGACCCTGCCCTCCTTCCCCTTTACCTTTGCTCAGATTTCTCACTTGCTTCTGAGATGCCCTACAGTAGACCAAAACAGTCCTTTTATTGTCCAGTGATATATTCACAGCAAACAGAAAGATATCTCATATCAAATGACCTTGAAGTTAATTCTTAAAATAATCATTCCTATCTTTAGCAAGCAGGCACATAAGACCAGCAAGCAGGTCAAGACATTTTGCCCATGTCTCTGTTTCTCCGACTTAGTCTCTAAGAGATTCTATGCTCAAGTGAGGAGCATTACAGTATTTTGCCTCTGTTCTATACAAGTACAGTGTGTGTGTGTGTGTGTGTGTGTGTGTGTGTGTGTGTGTCTGAGGGGGTTTTCTGCATAATTCTCCTTGTATGAAACATCATTGTGACGTGTTGTGGTCCACACACAGTTCTTAATTTATATTCATGAAGAATGATGTTAACATTTTCATCTAACAAAATGCCTGAAATAAATAACTTAAGGGGATAAAGCTTTACAGTAGGTCTTCACACATCAGCGGGTCCTGGCTAGAAACTCTGCCAACAGCATTAACCATTGCAGCTAATGTATCCACACTTCCTCTGTAGCATGAAGAAGATTTTGTGTCAGAACTATGCCAGGCATTCTTTCAGGGGAAGGACTATAGTTCATGCATCTTTTGTTGCTAGCATATAATTTAGTAACTGAGTTACATAGAAATATGCTATGTATTGAACACATACATTAATCACTACATCACTGCCTGAGTTCACCTACATCAACAGCCTCGGTTCATCCCAAGTATTGTTTATGTGGTCTAGGAGTTGTCTCCCTGGCCCTAGTTTTTCCTTTCTTTCCACTCTGTAACATATACCGTTATGATTTCCATTATGTAGACATGATTATTGTAACTCTGATGTAATCTTGACTTTTTAAAAAACTTAGCTTTGAGAATGAATATTATGTGGGAACAATTAAGTGTGTATTTTTAACTTCATCATTTCACTTTTCTGCCATTTTTGCCTTAATTATACTTGACAGGATCCTGTGTAACATATCTAGTGTGTTAGTGAAAGGGAGGTTCTGTAATCAAAGGAATCTGGGAACCATGCCTTCACAAAAGTAACTAATTTGAGTTTTTGAGCCTTTAATCTGCCAGTATGCATTGCAAGTCTGTGTTGGCCTCTTTCCTTGAGATATTAGTGTTTCATGAAATACACTTTAGTAAATTGTCTCCAAGTTTATGGAGTCACTTAGCAAATGGACTACATTTCTGTCACAGACAGCCCTCTCCTCAGAGCTGTTATTCATTCTAGGTTGATGCCTGAAATAATCTCAGCTTGCAGATACATTTGAACTGTGTAGACCATTGGTGTCAGTTGTACATTTACCTGCATTGAGTCTCAGAAAGAACCACTCACATTTCCTATTCTTTTTTTTTTTTTTTTTTTTTTTTTTTTTTTTTTTTTTTTTTTTTTTTTTTTTTTTTTTTTTTTTTTTTTTTTTTTTTTTTTTTTTTTTTTTTTTTTTAATAACTTTATTTATTTATTATTTATTTATTTGCCTTGTTGTTTGCCTGGAACTGGAACTACAGACAGTTGTTAGCTGCCATGTGGGTGCTGGGAATCGAACCCGGGTCTTCTGGAAGAGCAGAGGGTGCTCTTAACCGCTGAGCCATCTCTCCAGCCCCACATTTCCTATTCTTAACAGCCCTGTTAGCAGACACTTAGGAGTAGCCGTCAGCTTACTGTCTTTGCATTGTCTACTTTACAGGTTATGCATCTGGTTTTTTACCTAGTTTTCTCACTTCAGACCTGTGTATCTGATGGACATTAGCAAGTCAGAACTTTTCAAGCTACAAAAGTTTATATTGCTCTGATATTTTAAAGTAATCATATTGGTATTTTTTGAAAATAAATTTGTATATTACTCACTTAAAGCTAGACACTATTAACATTCTTAAAACATTTTAATACTTTATTTGTAATTATTTGTCTATGTGTGTGAGTGTATCAGGTCTCCTGGAGCTGGAAGCCTGCTGTGAGATATGGGAACTAAACTCAGGTCTTCCAGAAGAGCAGTGAGTCCTCCTAAGATCTGAGCAATTTCTCTCCTGCCTCATTCTTATGTGTCCTTTTGTATGTGTGACCAAATAAGAGAGAGTAGATTCTCTCCCTCCCTTTCCTTCTCCCCCTTTTATACAAAGAGGGAAATGTCAGCATACCACCTCCCCAAGCTGGCTTTACGTTTCATTGGCTAAGTCTGAGTTAAGAGACTAATACTGAAGGGGTGCTCTTGGAGCATCCATTCTTTTGGAGCACATTATCACTGTAGCCTGAGCGGAAACTGGAGCTCTGATAAGACAGAAAGGCTTTGGAGGAGCAACTGAGAGGGTCTGCTAAGTGACGTTCATATGTGTTTACAAGTAAAGCCTCTTGAGCTGGACATCCCAGCTGCTCAGGAGGCTGAGGGAGGAAGATCCTTAGGTGCCAGCCTGGACAATATAATATAGCAAGCCTCTGTTTCCCCAAACCTCAAATGCAGCTAAGCCTTTGAAGGTGAATGTTACTACTATCTCTCTGTTGTCCCAGATAACTAATAATCAAATATTGTTTGCAGAGATAGGGTGACTTGAATATTGGAGATGGAGAAAGAAGTATACAAGTATTTTATTGGTAAACAACTTGAAATAGTTTTAAGATAGTTAATTATTAAAGTGGTTGAAATGCATGAATTTAGTACCACTTTTAAGGTATCAGACATTTTTTAAAAAAATGTTTTTATTTGCTTTGCTCTTGTGGTAGATAGCTTCAGGCTAGGTTTCCCGACTTTTTTAAAATTTACTCTCCTTTAGGAGAGTGGTATTGTCATTAAGATATAATAATTAGGAAGCTTACTGGCCAAAATAAATATTCCCTTTTTGTAGAGAAGGAAAAAAAAATTTACTCTCCTTTGCTATAGGAGCTTCATGATGAGGTTAAAAAGGATGACCCTGGCCTAGCTATGAAATTCCATAGCACATCCCCAAAACACGCGTACACGCATCTCTGTTTCCTGGGAGATCCAGGCTTGTGAGAGTTATTTTTCAAAGCTATAGTTGCCCTGTAAAGCATCCAGTCTGGAAATGATCCATTCCACCAGAACTGGACCATTAGTGCCAAGCCACCAGGTGGTGGCAGAGTGTCAAAGTCACGCACGCCGTTAATTCCCAGATAACCCTCATTTCAACTTGTTTGGCCTATTTTGCCCCCAAAAGATTAGAATTTAGTGTTTCCATCCTAATAATGTCTAGCTGTTATGTATTTTATAGATGATCCCATAAAAATTAACCCTCTAAGTTACATTTGTGTTTACATTGAGCTACTTTTTGACCCAGGGCATGGTTCAGACTTACATGGTTGCACTGAATCAAATTCAGATATAGAATCTTATCATTTCTCCAGTGTTTATATTTACTTATAACCATGACTGTCCTACATTATAATTATTTTTTAAACCCACTTAACTTTAAATTGTATACAAAACTATTTGAACTTTGAAACTTGTTGGTTTTCTTGTTTTCAGGGCTATGCATTTACATTTTGACTAGCTTCTAACATTTTAATTCTCTACAAATGTCAGTATGATTGGGGTCATTGCCTATCTTTTAGTAGCACCAAAACCAAATTTAAATCTTTTTTTTTAAAGATTTATTTACTTATTATGTATGCAGAAGAGGGCACCAGATATCATTATAGATGGTTGTGAGCCACCATGTGGTTGCTGGGAATTGAACTTAGGACCCCTGGAAGAACAGTCTAAGCCATCTCTCCAGCTCCCCAAATTTAAATCTTAACAAGAAACAAAGAAGTACAGTGCACTTTCTAGGGCACAGAACTCCTAAATCAGTGGGGCAGTTTATACTTGAGTGAGGAAAGTCTATTGTAAAAATGTCAGTGCTGTGTGTCTAGCTAATTAATGATGACAAACAGCCACTAGATTTTTTTAATATTTATTTTTATTTTATGTGAATTGATGTTTTGCCTGTATGTATAACTGTATACAGTTGTTAGCTGCCATGTGGATGCTGGGAATCAAACTCAAGTCCTCTGGAAGAATAGTCAGTGCTCTTAACCACTGAGCCATCTCTTCCAGCCTCATTCACTAGATTTTTATAGATAGTTTTTAATTCATGCAATAAAGCAACTCCTAAAGGACCAAGAACATATTTGCCAGGAGGAACTAGCAATGCGCAGGACTCAGCTCCTGTCCAACCCACTCTCTTGCAGCATAGTCATCAAGCTTTTCTTTCTTTAAAAGATGAGGATCAGTGAGGTGAGATTTGCACCTGTCAGTACCATGAACAAATACAGTGTTGCTAGACTAGACAAGAGAGTAAGGCTGTGTGGAGAGGCCTAAATGAGCCCACGTGAAGGTTGGGTGTGGGAGCCAATGCCACAGAACTGTTAGCTGACTTCCATACACAGCTCTGACAGGCATGACCACTCATATACAGTATGAGCAATGGAATCTTTTTTATTTTAATAATGAAAAGGAATAGTATGGAAGTAGGGGTTTAACTTAGCTGTACAGTGCATATTTATCATATTCAAGGGTTTAGTTCAATTCTCAACACTACAAGAAAAGAAACTTGATATAAAAATGTGAAGATTTAATAAATATCAGTAACTGAAATCAATCTAATGGGGTGGGTGGTTCAGTGTGTGAAGTATTTCCATATTTCATAAGGACCTGAGTTCCAGTCTCCAGAATCCATGAAAAAATGGGGTGAGATAGCATGCATCTGTGATTCCCAAGTACCTACCACACAGAGACACAATGTCCCTGGAAGCTCATTGGCAGCTAGCCTGGCAGATGCAAAAGTGAACAAAAGGACCCAATCTCAAATTGGAAAGTGAGGATCAACCCATGGTTGTTATCTGACCTCCACAGGAGCAACATGGCAAGAGTGTGCCCCTGGCATGGATGCACACACTTGTGCAATACACATACCATACATACACAAAGATTAAAACTGTTAAAGAAATAAAAACAGTGATGGTTGTCACTTTTCAACCATAAGATTAGCAAACTTTTAAATGTTTGCCAGTATCCACTTTGGAGGAACCTGCAAGGAATAAGCATATTCTGTACTGCTGGTAAATGGCAAAATTCCAAAAACATAAGTTAACATGTTACAACCAATAGGATAGACATTATCACAATAAAAGAAAAGAAGTGTAATTAGAATGTGGAGACCCTGGGCTCAGTCCTTGCAGAACTCCTTACCCCCAAAGCAGAGTGTGAAGGAGGGACTCAACAGGCATCTATGCACCAGTGTTCATAAGAATGTTCCTCACACTGAAGGAGGCTTACAAATGGCCATCAGTGACTATATAAAGTGTGGTGTACACAGAAAATGTGATTTGATTCAGTCGTAAAAAGGAATGGAATCATGGTATTGCTACAACACAAGTGAGCCTTGAAACATGCTAAGTAAATAAGCCAGATACAAAAGGACAGTGTGTGGCCCCCTCATGTCAGGTGTGTAGATTGGGCAAAGCAGACAGGTAGCAAACTAATGGGTACCATGGGTAGAAGAATAGGGAGAATGGAAAGATGTTGTTTGTTAGATTGTTTTGTTTGGAATGATGAAGATGTTCTGCAGATGGATAGTGGCAGAGGCTGTGCAGCAGCCTGAATGTATTTAATGTCAGTGAATAAGATATGTTAAATGATGCGTTTTGCATATCTTTTCTATAATTAAAAATTTTAAAGTGAAGTTGGGGACATGTTTTAGCAGCTAAGAGCATTGGCTGCTCTTGCAGAAGACCCAGGTTTGGTTCCCAGCCCTACCTGGTAATTCACAACTGCCTAGTAACTCCATTTCCAAGGAATCCAAAGCTCTCTTCTAGCCTCCATGGACACTAGACACATAACATGGTACACATAGATACATGTGGGCACTTACACATACACATGGACACTAGTCACCCAGATGTTGGGAGGGTACAGAGCAAAGAGACTGTTCACTGTGGCTGCTGGGAATAAAAATTGTGTAGCCACCGTTTGAAGATAGTTTGGCAGTTTCTTATTAAAATAAACATACTTTTAATCCTATAACCCAACAGTTTTGCTTCTTGGCATTAACCAAAGTGAATTTTTGTACAAAATCTACACATATGTTTATAGTAGAAACCTACTATATTCATAATTACCCACACTTGGGAGCAAATAGAGTGTTCACTAGCTTAATGGTGGAGCAAATTGAAAGTTACCCAGATACTAGGATATTATTCACTGACAAAAAGAAATTGGTTATCATAAACTGTAGGATGACTGGGGGTGGGGGAGTTCAGTGGGAATTCAGTGCATATTGTTAAGTGAAGAGGCCGTTCTAGGGGAGGAGGGATAAGTAGATGAAGCGTAGAGAATTGTGACCAGTGGAACTATCCTGATGAGACTTTAATGGTGGGTGCATTCCCTGAAACCCAAGACAGGCCAAACAGGCATCATCATGTGTCTCTTTTAGAGACACTATTTTCCTAAGTTAAAACAAAACACATGTGGCAGGTTTCTGAGCCAAAACAAGCTTCAAGGCTTTAAATTTGGCAACAGGATTGGTTCTTCATAACAAATATTGCAATTTATTTTTTTAAATACCTCCATGTTTAAGAATACCCTGAAGAACTTACCTGAAACAATCTTTGAATTGTATACATCACTTCAATTCAAGAACAGAAGAATTCTCCAATTAAAATAATACATATTCATGTTTAAAAATATGAAGAATGTTTATAAAATAGCCATACACATTAGCCTAAATGTTAATAATTTCATAAAGCATGCTATTGGCCTGTTGGCCTGCCTTGTTTGTATGCTTTCTGAGCTGGCGCTGGAGAAGGAGTAAAGGAAGTGGATGGTGCTTCTGTTTGCATGTTGAGCAGTAGAGACGACCCAACAGTAACGTGGCCAACTTTGTAAAGATACTTTGTCTCAGCTGTAAGCAAGACTGGTATTTAAACATTAATCTCCCCTATATAGATATATTCAGATTGGAAAAAGTCAGTTTCTTCTCAGTGGACACTAAATTAATCCTCTGTTACTTCTCAGATGTTTAGGACTCCGGAGTGACAGAGGCCTGGGAGATACTTTAGGAAGGCTTACTCGAATCAGAGGAGTCTGAAATTTCTTAGTTTAGAGTAAAAGATGTGGTAGAGACTGGGTGTGGGAACTGTTGGTGATTATTTACTCACAGACTTGGGTGAGAGTGGTAATTGTGAGGTCAGGTGTGCCCTGAGATTTGTCAGTCTTCTCTAGTGGTATGCTTGTGGATTTCCTACATTGTCTGGATGTACATTCCTATACTGTCTGGATGACTTACTTCCACACGGAATTTATCTGCTTTCTATGCTGACTAGGATGAATACATTAGTTAGTTGGTGGATTAAGCATGTCTAGGTTGGCAGCAGGTAACAGATGTGTGAGGTGTGCAGTTCCTCTCGATGCTTTATTGGGGACAAGTGATATACTGCCGACTTACTGGAGTGGCATGGAACACGTCTACACAGAACAGCCTGACAGCCAGACATTCTAGGGAGAAACCTTAGTCAAAAGTGAAATGAAATTTAAATAGAGATTTTTGAAGGAGATATTTTGGAATTTTCAAATTTAGTTTCTAACTAAAGTAACTTGAGGTAGAGGTTATTTGGGGGGAGAGATGGAAAAGCAGTTTAAGACTATATAAAAATGTTGAAGACATATTACTCCTGGCTGGGTGTGGTGCCCCGGCCTTTAATCCCAGCACTGTTCCAGGCTAGTTCAGGACTACATAGTGAGACTCTCTCTAAGAACAACAATGATTAAAGAAAATGAAAGACATTTTTTAAAAATGAAATAAGAGAAAAACATTTACTTTTTGTGTAGGCTGATTTTATGTCGATTTGACACAGACTATTTTGTTTGTTTGGTTTTTGTTTTACAATACAGGGCTTCTCTGTGTAACAAACAGCCCTGACTGTTCAGGAACAACTCACTTTGTAGACCAGGCTGTTCTCCAACTCACAAGTGATCTGATTAAAGGCATGAACCACTATGTTTGGCCCATTTTTATATTTAGTGATTGATGGAGAGGGACCAGCCCATTGTCGGGTGGGGGGCGCATCTCGGGGCTGGTGATCCTGGGTTCTATAAGAAAGCAGGCTGAGCAAACAATTAAGTTGCAGATCAGTAAGTAGCACTCTTCCATGACCTCTGCATCAGCTCCTGCCTTCAGATTCTTGCCCTGTTGACTTCCTGTCCTGACTTCCTTCAGTGATGCTTTATGGATGTAGAAGTGTAAGCTGAATAAATCTCCCCCCCATTTCCTGTGGTCATGGTTGTTCCATCACAGCAATCGACAGCGACCCTAAGACAGTTTCCTTATCCTACTATAATGACCAATAATTTTCTTCAAATTAGAAAAATCAGTTTTCAGTATGGCCTTTAATTTTTTTTTCTAGCATAGAGCTGAACTAATGGTTTATTTCATTTTGTCTGCTAAAATATCTGCCAGGCAGTTTCTTCTAAAACTGTTTTATCTGCTTGATTTTTCCCTTTAGCTGTCGGAGGGTAGCCAGAAGCATGAAAACCTTCAAAAGAGCATTGAGAAAGCTAGGATTGGCCGGCAAGAGACAGTAAGTTTATGTCTATAAATTCTTTAATAATATAAGTGTGTGTGTGTGTGTGTGTGTTAGTTAGTATATAATAGCAGCATAAACCCTGGAGCCAGGCTGCCTGAGTTTGAAAATTCTCAATTTTGTTCTTAATTTTCTCAGTTGTAACATGGGGAATAATAAAATAGATTTTATTAGGTTATTGTGTAGATTAAAACTAGTTATTATTTGCAAAGGTTTAAAGGAACATATGGTACATAGAGAACCCTATTAAATGCTTATGTACATATTTTAAGAGTTATGCAAACTTTTGGCACATAATAGAAAATATTCTTGTGATGGCTATTCTTGGGTGTCAACCTGACTACAAGTGATTAGGTACACTTGTGAGGTATTATTTTCTTAATTAAATCATTTGAAGTGGGAAGATGCATTTTTAATCCAGATCTTTTGAGGTGAGAAGAGGCCACACCTTCGGCTGGCAGCCCGTATAAAGTGCGGGGTAGAAGGCAACTTGCTCTCTTTGCCTGCTCACCCTCATTCTAATTGGCAAGTCCATTCCTTCACTGGCATTAGAGCTACTCCTTTGGAGTTCTGATGTGTACACTGAAGACCAGCTGAGACAACCAGCCTCATGCACTGAACAACTACTGGATTCTTGGACTTTCCATTGGTAGACAACCATTGTTAGACTAACTGGACCACAGCCTGTAAGATACTCTAACAAATTTTTCCTTTTTATCTATCTGTCTGTCTGTCTATCTATCTGTCATCCATCCATCCATCCATTCATTCATCCATTCAGGACTGGTTCCAGAGCAATACAGGTATAAGAATGAATTTTTTAATTATCTAGAATAGGTTTTCCAATTTGCTGGCACCTGCAATTACTCTGAAGCTTCTTCAAACATAAAGCCTCTCCTAGACAGTATTGAAAGCCCATAGTATGAACTACTTTTCAAACTCAAGGAAACAAATAAATTTGGTTATTCTGATTCATCAATTATGAGAGGCAACAGATTTGGTGACACTGAATATACAATTTCTGACAGTTTCTAGAAGAATAAGAAAAATGATGATGCCAGGTGATTGCCCGGGGCATCTCTGGATGAATTGACAATGGAAAAGAATGAGCTCTGGTGATAAAGCTAACCAACTCCTAGCATCTCAGAGCACAAAGTTAAGGACAAAGAGCTCAAGCTGCGGAAAATCAAACCAGTGCCTTCTTTACAAGACTGACTGACTTCTTCGGGAAACACCAAATGGCAGGACACACACACACACACACACACACACACACACACACACACACACACACACACACGACACACGGACGGGACGACACGATGATACCCAGGGGCCCAGGATTAGAGGGCACAGCAGCATCCATGGTTGAGGCTGAGGCAGGGCTTATGGAGGTAAAGCTGAAGATGAGGGTCAATCCCTGTTACCAAGCTGGGCCACCTGGTTAAGGACATGAAGATCAAGTCTCTGGAGTTATTCTTCCTGTTCTCCCTGCCCATCAAGGAATCTGAGATTATTGACTTCTTTCTGGTCCACCCCTAAAGGAAGAGGTTCTAAAGATCCTGCCAGTGTGAAGCAGACTCAGGCTGGCCAGAGGATCAGGTTCAAAGCTCTTGTTGCTATTGGGAGCTACAATGGTCATGTTGGTCTTGCTGTTAAGTGCTCCAGGAAGGTAGCTACTGCCATCTGAGGGGCCATCATCTTGGCCAAGCTATTTATTGTTCCTGTGTAAAGAGGCTACTGGGAAAACAACATTGGCGAGCCCCACACTGTTACATGCAAAGTGGCAGGCCTTTGTGACTCTGTGTTGGTGCATCTTATCCCGGCCCCCAGAGGCACTGGTATCTATTGTCTCTGCTCCTATACCCAGAAGCTGCTGCTTCTGCTGGCTGGTATTGATTGCTACACATCAGCCAGAGACTGTTCTGCCACCCTGGGCAACTTTGTCAAGGCCACCTTTGATGCTATCTTTAAGATGTATAGCTCCCTGATCCTTGACTTCTGGAAAGAGACTGTGTTCATCAAGTCTCATTATCAGGAATTCATTGAGCATCTTGTGAAAACCCACACCAGAGTCTCTGTTTAGAAGACAAAGATTCCAGTTGTGGCTACCATATAGGGTTTTTATACAAGAAAAATAAAAGTGAATTAAGTCTTTTTTAAAAAATAGATAAATAACTGACTGAATAACACAGAAAACTCAAATTCTAGCCTCTGAGTGTATTAAAGTAAGGGCATTAATTGGAAAAGAATGAGGGGGCTGGAGAGATGGCTCAGCGGTTAAGAGCACTGACTGTTCTTCTGGAGGACCTGAGTTCAATTCCCAGCACCCACATGGCAGCTAACAACTGTCTGTAATTCCAAGATCTGACACCCTTACACAGTTATACATGCAGGCAAAATACCAATTCACATAAAAATAAAATAATAAAAACCAATGGGATCCTGTAACATAGCATGAAGATGTGTGGGAGGGCCCTAGTGCTTTTAAGAACCTTCAGATTCTCAGGAGTTTATCTCAACTGAGGAGGTAGTCACTCCATCCTCAACAGAAAATATGCTTCTACCTCCACCCCCTGAAATATTGCCTTTCTGCCCTTGACTGAGGAAATGAATCCTTTATTGTTTGCTAAACCAGCAGGGATTTTCCCTTGAGGAGATGCTAAACAAGATATACTGCTGTCCCTCGGGGCCACCAATAGTTGCCTCTAGACCTTTCCGAAGTTTGCAGACCCAGATTCCTTTGAATGACAGGATGGCCAGATTCCCCTGGGGGAAGACCTTGATAAAATACCTGAGTTCCCCTTCCTCTAGTCCTTCCCCAGAGGTACCCATGGCCTTTTACAAGGGTAACTGCACACTGGGGAAAGGAAGCAGTCAGACTTTCTGGGGTCTGTTGGATACTGGTTCTGAATTGATGCTGATTCTGGGGGGAGACCCCAGAAGCCTTGTGGCCCTCTGGGTAAAGGTAGGGCTTATGAAGCTCAACTGATTAGTACAGTTTGGACTGAAGTCCAACTCACAGGTCTGTTAGGGTTCTGAGTTCAGTTTGTGGTTATTTCCTCAGTCCCAGAATGCACAATTGGGAAAGATATACTTAGAAGTTGGTTCCCTGACCTTTTGGAGTGAGGGCTGTTATGTTTGCAAAGGCTTAATGGAAGCCTTTACGGTTGCTTCTGCCAGAGAAAATAGTGAACAAAAGACAATATTGCATCGCAAGTGGAATTGCAGAAATTAGTGTCACCATCAAGGACTTGAAAGATGGAGGGTTCACATACCCCTTGACTCTCCTATCTGTGCAGTACAGAAGACAGATGGATCATGGAGAATGACAGAAATTAAGAAAATTAATCCAGTAGTAATTCCAATTGCTGTTGTACCAGAAATGGTGTTTTTGTTCATGAGTAGATTAGCACATCTCCTCATACATGGTATGCACTTATTGATCTAGCAAATGCCTTTTCCATGGTACCTATCCATAAAGACCACAGTTTTCAGTTGGCAAGGCCAGCAGTATACCTTTACAGTTTTTCTTTGAGGATAAATTAACTCCCCAGCCCTGTGCCATACTTATTTAGAAGGGATCTTGATCATCTGTCTCTTCCATAAAATATCACACTGGTGTACTATATTAAGGACATTATGCTGATTTGGACCAAGTGAGCAAGGGATACCATTTGGATTCATTGTAACACATATGTGCATGAGAGAATATACAAAAAATTCAACCAAAATTCAAGAGCCTTCTATCTTGAAATTTTTAGTGCATTTTTTTAGGAGTCCAGTGGTTTGGGGCATGATAATGTCCCAACACCAAAAAAGAAGTTGTCCTATTTGGATTCTGGAGACAGCACATTCCTCACTTGGTTGTGTTACTCTGGCTCATATACTGAGTGACTCAAAAAGCTGCTAGCTTTGAGTGGGGCCTGAACAGGAGAAGGCTCTTCAACAGGTCCAGGCTGCTGTGCAGGCTGCTCCACCATTGAACCATATGATTCAGCAGGCATGATGGTACTTGGATGTCAATGGCAAACAGAGATGCTGTTGTAAGCCTTTGGCAGGTCCTTAAAGGTCAATCACAGAAAAGACCTTTGGGATTTTGGAGCGAGGCTCTACCAGCATCTACAGACAACTATTCTTCCTTTGAAAGACAGCTCTTGGCCTGCTATTGGGCCTTAGTGGAAACTGAAGTTTGACAATGGGCCTCCAGGTTACCATGCAACCTGAGCTGCCCATCATGAGCAAGCTATAAAATAGGATATGCACAGCAGCAATCTATTGTTCATATATGTGATCCATATATGTGATCAGTCTTGAAAGCACAAGCAAGTTGCATGAAGAAGTTGCCTAAATGTCTGTTCATGGTTTCTGTTCCCATCCCAATGCCATTAACTGTGAAGCATGTACCTACAGCTTCATGAGATGTGGATGAGAAGACTAGGTCCTGGTTCTTTGTGTTATACAAGCATCACCCAGAAGTGAACAACTACAGCATTACAACCCGATTCTGAGACAACCCTGAAAGACATTGTTGAAGGAAAATAATCATAGTGGGCAGAACTTCAGACATTACATATGGTCATACACCTTGTTTGGAAGTAGAAATGGTCAGATGTGCAATTATTCACTGATTCATGGGCTGTATGCAATGAATTGTCTGGATGGTTAGGGACATGGAAAGATCATGATTAGAAAATTGATGAGAAAGACATCTGGGAAAGAAGTACATGATAGATTTCTTCAAATGATTGGAGGATGTGAAGATACTTGTGTCCCATATAAATGCTTATCAGATGACTTCAGTAGGGGAGTTCAATAAACAAGTAGATGGGATGACCTGTTCTATAGACAGCATCTTTCCCTAGCCATCCCAGTCATTGCTGAAGGGGCCCATGAACAAAGTGCCCATGGCAGCAGAGGTGGAGGTTATGCATGGGCCCCAAAGGTGAACTTCTCTCTCCCAGGCTGACATGACTACTGCCGCTCCTGAGTGCCAGCTAGGCCAACAGCAGAGACCAACACTGAGCTCCAGACGTGGCACCGTGTTTAGGAGTGACCAGCCAGTGACTTTGTGGCAGATTGACTACATTGGACCATTTTCTCTGTTGATAAGAAAACAGTTTGCACTTACTGGAGTAGAACTGGAGTAGATATTTATTCTGTTATGGATTTGCCTTTCCTGCATGTAATGCTTCTGCCAAAGCTACCATCCATGGCTTACAGAATGCCTGACCCACCGACATGGTATTTCACACAGTACTGCTTCAGATTCTGACCAGGGAAGTCACTTCACAACCAGAGAAGTGGCAGCAGTGGCTCACGATCATGGAATCCACTGATGTGACCATGTTTCTCAACATGTACCTGGCCTTATAGGAAGATGGAATGGCCCTTTAAAGACACGGTTACAGTGCCAATTAGGTGGCAGCAGCCTGGCGGGCTGGAGCATGTTCTCTAGTAGACAGTGCATGTTTTGAATTGTCCAATATGTGGTACAGGATTTGTGGTCCAGTAATCAAGGAGTCAAAAGGGGAATAGTTCCTTTCATTATCACCCCCTAGTGGCCCACTAGGAAATTTTGCATCCTGTTCCCACGACCTTGAGTTCTGCTGGCCTAGAAGATTAGGTTCCAGAGGGAGGAGTGCCCTGCAGAGAGCCTCAACAAGCAGTCCACTGAAGTGGGACTCAGACTTCTTCATGAGCACTTGGGGCTTTGGATGCTCTTCAGCCAGCAGGCTAAGAAAGGGTAACAGTGTTAGGAGGGGAAACTGGACTCTTCACAAGGTGAGAGAGATTGTATGGAGTGCAGGAGGCCCCTCAGACCATCTCTTGGTGTTAATGACCACGGAATGGGAAACTACAGCAGCCTAACTCGGGCAGGATGAGCAGTGCACAGACCCTTCAGGAATGAGACTCCTCCAGGAAAAGAGCCAAGGTCTGCTGAGTTGCTTGCCGAGGGTGGAGGAAGTACAGAATGGGTAGTAGAGAAAGGCAGTTATAAATACCAGCCAAGGCCATGTGACCAGTTGCAGAGAAAAGGATTATAATTGACATGAGTGTTTTTGTAATTGTTAAGAATATTTTGTACAGATATTTGTGTTTTCTTTCCTCGATTTCTTTTTCAAGTGATATGACATCAATTAAGAGAATATCAGTGGGGCTGGAGAGATGGCTCAGCGGTTAAGAGCACTGTCTGCTCTTCCAGAGGACCCGGGTTCGATTCCCAGCACCCACATGGCAGCTAACAACTGTCTGTAGTTCCAGTTCCAGGCAAACACCAAGGCAAATAAATAAATAAAGTTTAAAAAAAAAAAAGAGAGAATATCAGTGATTATTATATTTTAAATCTGAGATACTTAAGGGACATTGCTACCAAATCTAAATTTATCATGTTTTGTGGTTATAAGTTATCTGATGAATATATAATACATTTGCTACTGTATGTGGGATAATTATGTTAGGCATAATTATGACCTGGTTATGTGTGAAATTGGCAACGATGAGATTGTGATAGCTGGTCTTGGTTGTGAACTTGACTATATCTGGAAGTAACTGAAATCCAAGGGGCAGTGTACACTATCACTATGTGAGGTCAATATGTAATTTAAGCTGTAACTGTGTTTCTTTTATGAACTTGGTACCCATGTGTCTGGTACATAGATGTTAAGAACTGCAATATTCTCTTTGTTGATTTTTCTTTTGAGTAAGTAGTATCCTTTCCTATCCCTTTTGATTAATTTCGGTTTAAGGTCTATTTTGTCAGGTATAGTGGCTATACCAACTTGCTTCTTAGATCCATGTGCTTGGGATATCTTTATCCATCATTTTACCCTGAGAAGAATTCTGTCCTTGATGTTAAAGGGTGTCTCTCAGATGCAGCCAAAGCATGGGTCCTGTTTCAGATCCATTTTGTCAATGTGTCTTTTATTGTGGAATTGAGACCATTGATGTTAAGAATTACCAGTGTTTTGTTGATTCCTGTTATTTTATTGCAGGTTTTCCCTTTCTCTTCTTTTGACTTGCTGGTCTGATATTATTTATTTCTAGTGTTTTCTTGGGTCTCATTAGCCTCTTCAGGTTGAAATTTTCCCTCTAGCACAGTGGTTTTTATCCTATGTATTGCTACCTGTTTGGGGGATTGAGCATCCCTATCACAAGGGTCACCTAAGACTGTCAGGAAGCACAGATATTTACATCACAATTCATAACAGTAGCAAAATTATATTTATAAAGCAGCAACAAAAATACTTTTATGGTTGAGGTCACCACAGCATGAAGAACTATTAAAGGGTTGCAGCGTTAGGAAGGTTGAGAACCGCTGCTTTAGTGCATTCTGTAGGGCAAGATTTATAAGTACATAGCCGTTTAAATTTTAGTTTATCATGGAATCTCTTTCTTTCTCCACCTATTGTGAAGGAAAGTTTTTGTGAATATAGTAGCTTAGGGCGGCATATGAGAGTCTCAGTCCAGGCCCTTCTGACTTTAGAATCTACTGTAAAAAGTGGCACATTATTCTAATAGGTCTGCCTTTGTATGTCATTTGGTCTATTAATGCTGCGTCTTTGTTCTGTATGTTTAGTGTTTTGATTATTGTGTAATGTGGGGAGTTTCTTTTCTGATCCAGTCTGCTTAGAGTTCTGTATGTTTCTTGCATCTTGTTAGGT
Source organism: Sigmodon hispidus (assembly GCA_004025045.1). NCBI lineage: Eukaryota > Metazoa > Chordata > Mammalia > Rodentia > Cricetidae > Sigmodon > Sigmodon hispidus. The sequence continues at coordinate 19,749 of PVIH01005801.1, forward strand.
ATCACCTTCTTTAGATTGGGGACATTTTCTTCTATGATTTTGTTGAAATTATATACTGTACCTTTGCTTTGGGCTTCTTCTTTCTTCTGTATTCTTATTATTCATAGGTTTGGTCTTTTCACAGTAATACAGATGTCCTGAATTTTTTGTGCTTGGATTTTTTTAAGATTTAACACTTTCGTTAACTGATCTATCCATTTCTTCTCTGTTGTCTTCAATGCCTGATATTCTCTTTCATCTCTGGAATCCTGTTGCTGAGGCTTGCCTCAGAGGATCCTGTCTGAATTTCTAAATGTTTCATTTCCAATTTTCCCTCAGTTGGGCTTTCTTTATTGATTCTATTTCCACCTGCAGTTCTTGAACTGTTTTTTTTATTTCTTTCATTCCACTATTTGTGTTTTCCTAGATTTCTTTAATGGGTATAAATTTCCTCTTTTAGGACCTCTAACATATTAATAAGGACTATTTTGAAGTCCTTATCATATGCTTCAGCTATACTGCATTTTTCAGGTTCTGTTATGGTAGTGTGTAATAAGAGTTTCTGGCCTGGCCTAGCCCGGAGGATCGGTCCAGCATTCCCAAGTAACCACACAAAGTCTTATATTAATATATGCTGTTTGTCCTATGGCTCAGGCATATTACTTGCTAACTCTTAAACTAACCCATGATTAGTCAAGTGACTTAGTATTTTTTTCTTAGAGCATTTTCATCTTTTTTTCTCTGCCTCTGCCTGGCATCTCTGTTCTGTTCTTCCTTCTCCCAGAGTAGTCTGTTAGTTATGCCCATACTTCTTCTGGCAAATTAGCGTTTTATTCAACCAGTAGGAGGAACAAATATTTGCAATGTACAAGAGCATAATCCCACAGCATAAGGTTACTGGGCTCTAGTGGAGACATTGTTCTGGCTGCTGTGTTTTTAAACTGACATCTCAGCATACTGGATTGGGAAAATTGTAATTCTAGGTGCTGATATTGGTCTTGTCTTTGTTGGGTGGATGTTTTGTTCCTTGGTTTCTATTACCCTCTCCTTGTAAGGAGAGTGTGGTGGCTGTGTGTTGCCTAGTAGGGAATGCTTCTGAGATGGCCACTGGGGATTCCCTTTAGAATGTGTTTTTTGGTATTGGAAAGTGGCACTTAGGGGTGGAGCTGACTGGAAGCGGGGGTGGGGGTGGGTGGGTGTTTGTGAGCTGTGAGGTTGCTGATGGGGTTCACTGAGTCCATCTCAAATCTGCATAGTTCCCTAGGAATGGGTACAGACAGGGAGGAGAGGCCAGAATTGGCAATCTGTTGGGTTCCCAGAGATTGCCCACTAGAGTTGGAGACTCAGACAAAAGGATATGGGGAGGGGCAGTGTGGCAGTAAGGACAAAATCAAAACGATGCTCCAGGAGGCTGCCCAGAGAGCAAGATATAATAAAACACAGGCAAAGCCACAGGACAATACACTAGATTAATAAAAATGGGTTTAGTTATAAGAGCAGTTGGTAACAAGCCTGAGCCATAGGTCAAATGGTTTGTAATTAACATAAGCCTTTGTATGATTATTTGGGACTAAGCAGCTGTGGGTGGGTCTGTAACTCAGAGCTATGATGGGCCAGAAACCTCAGGCTACAATGGTAGCCTTTAGAAGATCTGTGTGATCTGCCAGAAAGGGGGGCAGAGAGGAAGAGGAGGCTGCAGCAGATAGTCTGGGGATGAGACTGGGAGACTGGGTTTGGAGAGGAGAGAGTGAAGGCCTGCTGCTTCCTGGCTGGTGTGGCAAGCAGGGTTCCCAGGCAGGAGAAGTTGGTGGCTATGACAAAAGGATGGGGTTGGGGATGTGCTGGAGATGGGGGCAGAGAGGCAGGGTCTGTTTCTTTCCTTCTTGTGATACTAGAATTGGAAGGCAGGGCTTTGTGCACACTAGGCAAGCACTCTACCATCAGAAGAAAAAAATGACAAATGAGCAAAACCCTACATTTTAACATTAAAGCTTGGCACGAACTGCTAGACAGTCGACCTTGGCCTCCATTCCTCTCTCTTGATTGTGAAGGAAGCAATCTGAAAATGTGCTACATTACAGAAAGGACCGTGTTTACAGGGAGATGGTGCTTCCACATTTACTTCAGAATTGTTCCTTTATGTTAGTCTTCAGCATAGTCACAGATAGCGGTTAGGAAATGGTAATTTCTGTAAACTGTTTAAGGGAAGGTAAGCACCAGGCATCCAAGCCAGTTCTAACTTTTTCTGTAACTGATAGAGGCACCGTCAGTCAATGAATGGTGGTCTACACACTGTCACTGGTCCACTGAGTGTGAGTCAGTCCCCTTAGCCAGTGCAGCTGTGGGGGGGGCGGGGGTGAGCCTACTACTGTCCAGCCACAGCGGAGCTTCCAGCCAGCAGAAGGGTATAGTAATCAGAAAGGCTCTGAAGGAAGTCGTACCAACTGTTTTCACAAGTACTCACCCAGTCAGGGTCAGCCATGGAAGCTGCTGAGGAAGCTGTTAACCCCAGGACATCATTGTCAGGACCTTTCTAAGTGCATTGTGCTTGCCGGCAGTGTGACCGCAGTGTGACGGGACGGGATTGCCATTGCTAGCTCCAGTTTTGTATTTGAGGAACTAGAGATTTCCTACCCCAGTGCCTGTAGCATTACCACTGCGCCCACACAGACCTTCACGTCTTTGCTTCTGTCTTCACTGGCTTTTTCTCCTCCTTTCTCCTCCACCAAAGCACGCTTAACCTGGGTGTAGACAGTGAGTAGTAACCATTCTGCTATATCCTAGTTAGCCTCAAATTTCTCTGAGCTGTGTTAATATGGCACTTACTAATTATATTTACCACTTACATTTAAATCAAATAGTTCAGTTTTTCAACCACAGCTATCATATTGCATGTATATATGATTAATGACCCTGTACTGGAATGTGCATAGCTAGGTTGTTCCCATCATGCAATGCTCTATTGGGCTTGTCTGTTCTAGAGGATGATACTCTTTAGACAGCAAGAACAGCACAATCAGTGTACAAATAGAGACACAGGACGGCAGAGAAGCCTTAGGCCAGCTCCATTCAGACCACTTGAACTTTGATTTTTGCCTTGTTTTTATCTGAGAATCTTTCCCAGAATTTGATTTTGTACGAGTAATTTTTTAGGTTTAACAAATACCAGTCACACACATTATGACATCTCTGTTGATGAGGGCTGTCTAAAATGTCAAAGGGTGCCTGTTGGCCTATGCTGTTTAAAAGCCTTATTTGGTTCACCTTGAAAGGAAAATGGCAGGAGACCATTTTTTATCCCTTTAAATATTTATAAAGGTTAATCGTTTAAAGTTGAAAAAAAAGCTAGAACAGTTTTTCAAACATCTTTTGAAGCATAATTGTTTAATGATTAATGTTGCCAGGAACTGTGACTTACATGCATAAGCACACCCTGAAGTTACCCCAAAGCAGCGGAAGCTTTACCCTGATGTGGCCACGTTATCAGCTTAAGCTCATCCACATGTGACCATCTGTTCTGCCTGCTTAGGGTTGTTGCATTCTACAGACTTATTGTTTTTAAGTTTTTTCATTTAACATAGCAACTACAGCTTCTCCTCGCTATTCTCCTTCTGCTCCCTCCTCCTTACCCCACCCCCACTCAGTCCTCCTATGGAGAGTCAACAGTGAAGTCTGGCATATCAAGTTGAGGAAAGACCAAGCCCTTCCCTCATTCATCAGTGCGAGCAGCATACCCCCCATAGCAAATGGGTTCCAAAAAGCCAGTTGATGCACTAGGGATAAATCCTGGTCCCGCTGCCAGGGCCCCACCAACTGCCCAAGCCACACTACTGTCTTCCATATTCAGAGGGCCTAGTTCAGTCTCATACAGATTCCCAAGCTTAACGTTAGTCCAGAGTCTGATCTCCCTCCAGCCCATGTCAGCCATCTCTGGGTTTTCTTATAATGATCTTGACCCCCTTGCTCATATAATCTCTCCTCCCTCTCTGGACTCCAGCTCAGCCCAGTGATTATCTATGAATCTCTGCATCTGCTTCCATTAGTTACTGGATGAAAGTTCTCTGATGACAATTAGAGTGGTCATCAATCTGATTACAGGAGAAGACCAGTTCAGGCAACCTTTCCCCTATTGCTTGCAGTCTTAGCTGGAGTCATCCCTGTGGACTTCTGGAAATTTCCTTTGCACCAGGTTTCTCCTTAACCCCATAATGGCTCCCTCTATCAAGATGTCTCTTTCCTTGCTCTCCCTCTCTGCCCCTCCACCAATTTGCCCATTTCATTCCTTCCTGTTCTCATTACCCCTCCCCCTCCCAGTTGACCCAGGAGATCTTATCTATTTCCCTGACCTAGGGTAATATATGCATATCCCTCTTTAGGATCCTCCTTGTTACCTAGTTTCTCGAGGTTATAGTTTGTAGCCTGGTTATTTGTTGCTTTACATATGATATTCACTTATGAGTGAGTACATACCATGTTTGTCTTTCTAGGTCCGAGTTACCTCACTTGGGGTTTTTTTCCTAGTCCCATCCATTTACCTGCAAATTTCATAATGTCATTGCCTTTATAGCTGAATAATGTTTCACTGTGTAAATGTACCATATTTTCTTTATCCATGTTTCAGTGGAGGGGCATCTAGGTTGTTTCCAGGTTTTGGCTATTTGTAAATAATGCTGCTAAGAACATAGTTGAGGGCTGGATTGATGGCTCAGCGATTAAGAGCCCTGACTGTTCTTCCGGAGGACCTGAGTTCAATTCCCGCCATCCACATGGCAGCTAACAACTGTTTGTAATACCAAGATCTGATACCCTTACACAGTTATACATGCAGGCAAAACACCAATTCACATAAAATAAATAAATAAATAAATAAATATATTTTTTTAAAAAAGAACATAGTTGAGCAAGTGTCCTTGTGGTATGATTGAGCATCCTTTGGATATATGCCCCAGAGAGGTACTGCTGGGTCTTGAGGTAGATTGATTACCAATTTTCTGAGAAGTCACTATATGGTTTACAAAGTGCCTGTAAAACTTTGTACTCCCATCTGAGGGGGAAGAGTGTCCCTTTTGCTCCACATCTACTCCAACATAAGCTGTCATCAGTGTTTTTGATCTTAGCCATTCTGACCTGTGTAAGATGGAATCTCAGAGTCATTTTGATTTGCATTTTCCTAATGGCTAAGGATGTTGAGCAATTTCTTAACTGTCTTTTTACCCTTTGAGATTCTTCTGCTGAGAATTCTTTGTTTAAACCTGTACCTCATTATTTAATTGGGTTATTTGGTATTTTGATGTCTAGTTTCTTGAGTTTTTTTATGTTTTGGAGATTGGCCCTCTGTCAGATATGGGGTTGCTGAAGATCTCACATTCTGAAGGCTGCCCATTTTGTCTTATTTACTGTGTCCTTTGCCTTTCAGGAGGTTCTCTTTATTAATTGTTGTTCTCAGTGTTGGTACTACTGGTGTTATAGTTAGGAAGTGGTCTCTTGTGCCGATGTGTTCAAAGCTATTTCCCACTTTTTCTCTCAGGGTCAGTGTAACTGGATTTATGTGTAGGTCTTTGATCTACTTGGACCTGAGTTTGGTGCAGGGTGATAGATATGGTTCTCTTTGTATTCTTCTACATGTAGACATCCAGTTATGCCAGCACCATTTCCTTTTTTTTTTATTGTACAATTTTGACTTCTTTATCAAAAATCAGCTTTTTGTGGGTATGTAGATTAATGTCAGGGTCTTCAATTCTGTTTTTATGTTAGTATCAAGCTGTTATAATTACTATATTAATATAGTATAGCTTGAAGTCAGGGATGATGACTCCACCAGAGGTTCTTTTATTATACAGGATTGTTTTGGCTATTCTGAATTTTTATTTTTTCATATGAAGTTGAGTATTGTCCTTTTGAGGTTTGTGAAGAATTGTGTTGTGATTTTGATGGGGATTGCATACAGGTCTTTCACTTGACTGGCTAGTTACTCCAAGATACTTTATGTTATTTGTGGCTATTGTAAAGGGTGATGTGTGGTGATTTATTATTATATGTTATAACATATATAATATATAAATTATTATTATCAAATAAAGATTGCCAGAAGATCAGAGGACAGAGCCAGCCACAGAGTTAGCCATAGAGGTCCGGCAGTGGTGAAACAGATCTTTAATCCTAGCACTCGGGAGGCAGATACAGAGATCAGTCTGGATCTCTGTGAGTTCAAGGCCACAATGGGCTATATGAAATTAATCTAGTCTAAAAGAGAAACATAGCTCAGCAGTGGTGACACCTTTAATCCTAGCACTTGAAAAGTGCATCTTAACCCCTGCACTAGGAAGTTTGAGAAAGGAAGTGATATGGCCGAGCAGGGAAAGGTATATAAGGCAGGAAGAGGCAGAGGCAGCCCCCCTTCCACTTCAGCCTGTGATTGCCTTCTCTTTCCCATTTCGTCTGAGAATCTGTGGAGACAGGATCTTTCCCTTTTCACTGAGGAGTTGGTGAGATGAGAAGTGTCTGTGGCTAGTTCCTCTCTATTTCTTATCTTTTAGCATTTGCCCCAATATCTGGCTCCAGGTTTTTAGTATAAGATTAATTAGGATTTGTGCAATAGTGATGTTTCCCTGATATCTTAGCCTGTTTATCTTTAGTATATAAGAGGGCTACTGACTTTTTTTTTTTTTTTTTTTTTTGAGTTATCTCGTATCCTGCCACATTACCAAAGGTGTTTATCAGCTGAATGAGTTCCCTGGTAGAATTTTTGGGGTGACTATTGTATACTATCATATCATCTGCAAATAGCCAAAGTTTGACTTCTTTTTAAATTTGTATCCCTTTGATCTCTTTTTGTTGTCTTGGTGCTCTACTTAGGACTTCGAGAACTATATTGAATAGATATCGTCTTGTTCCTGATTTTAGTGGAATTGTTTTAAGCTTCTCTCCATTTAGTTTGATTTTGGCTGTCAGCTTGCTGTATTGCCTTTATTATTTAGGTATGTTTCTTGTATCCCTGATCTCTCCAAGACCTTTCTCATGAAAGAATTAGATTTTGTTGGAGGCTTTTCAGAACCTAATGAGACAGTCATGTGATTTTTCCCCCCTCCTTGGCTTGTTTATATGGTAGATGACATTGACAGATTTTTGTGTGTTGAACCATCCCTGCATCTCTGGGATGAAGCCTACTTGATCATGGTCGATAATTTTCTCGATGTGTTTTTGGATTCGATTTGCCAGTATTTTATTGAATATTTTTGCATCAATGTTCATGAGGGAAATTGGTCTGTAATTTTTTTTTCTTTGTTGAATCTTTATGTGGTTTGAATATCAGGGTGACTGTAGCAAACATAAAAAGTGTTTGTCAATGTTCCTTCTGTTTCTATTGTGTGGAACAATTTAAAGAGTATTATTATTAGTTCTTCTTTGAAAATCTGGTTAAATTTTGTGCTTAAACCAGCTGACCCTGGGGTTTTTTTGGTTGGGAGACCTTGAATGGCAGCTTCTATTAAGTGGGTTTTCTGGTTTTCATTTAATTTTGGTAAGCGGTACCTATCCAGAAAACTATCCTTTTTTTTTTTTTTTTTTTTGATTTTTACAGTTTTGTACTATGTTTTTGAAATATGACCTAATTATTCTCTGGATTTCCTCAGTGTCTGTTGTTATGTTCTCCTTTTCATTTCTGATTTTGTTAATTTGGATATTCTCTCTCTGCCTTTTGGTTACTTTTGATAAAAGTTTGTCTGTCTTGTTGATTTTCTCAAAGATCCAACTCTTTGTTTCGTTGATTCTTTGTATTGTTCTCCTTGTTTCTATTTTATTGATTTCAGCTCTAAGTTTATTTCCTGCCATCTACTCCTTCTGGTGAGTTTGTTATCTTTTTGTTCTAGAGCTTTCAGCTGTGCTGTTTCTCCACATTCTTTATGTGGGCACTTAGTGCTGTGAACTTTTCCTTTAGCATTTAGCATAGTGTCCCATAAGTTTGGATATGTTGTCTTTCATTTTCATTGAATTGTAGGAAGTCTTTAATTTCTTTCTTCATTTTTTTTCTTGACTCAGTGGTGATTCAGTTGAACATTGTTCAGTTTGCATGAGATTGTAGGCTTTCTGCAGTTTGTCTTGTTGAATTCTAATTTTAAGCCAAAATATAAGTGTTTATTTTTTTGTACCTGTTGAGATTTTGTTTTATGAATGAGTATGTGGCTAATTTTAGAGAAGGTTCTATAAGGTGCTGGAAAGAATTCTTTTGTGTTTGGGTGGAATGTTCTATACACGTCTGTTAGGTCCATTTGAGTCATAACATCTATTACATTTCTCATTTCTATTCCTGTCTGGCAGACCTGTCTGTTGGTGAGAGAGGGGTGTTGAAGTCTCCCACTGTTGGTGCATAGAGTTTGATATGTGATTTAAGCTTTAGTAATGTTTCTTTTACAGATATGAGTGCCCTTGTATTTGGGGCATAAATGTTCAACATGTATTTCTCAATCTCTCTTAATTAATTTTAGTTTGAAGTTTATTTTGTTAGATATTAGGATGGCTACACCAGCTTGTTTCTTAGGTCCATTGGATTGGAAAGCCTTTCCCTCACCCTTTACTCTGACACAGTGTCTGCCTTTGAAGTTGAGGTGTGTTTCTTGTGTGCAGCAGAAGGGTGGATCCTGTTTTTGTACCCATTCTGTTAGCCTGTGTCTTTTCATAGGCAAATTGAGTCCATTGATATTAAGAGATATTAATTACCAGTGAGTGTAAATATCTGCTATTTTTTGTTTTGGTAGTGGTGATGATTGTGTGTTTCCCTTTGGTATTTGCAGGTGTGAGATTATCTATTGTCTGTATTTCTTGTGTGTAGCTAACTTCTTTGGGTTGGACTATTTCTTCTAGTACTTTCTGTGTGGCTGGATTTCTGGTAAGGTATTGCTTAAATCTGGTTTTGCCATGGAATATCTTATTCTCTCTGTCAATGTATGATGATTGAAAATTTTGCTCGTTATAGAGTCTGGGCTGGCATCTATGATCTCTTAGTGCCTGTATAATGTCTGTCTAGGACCTTCTTGTTTTTAGAGTGTAATTCTGATGAGTCTGCCTTTACATCTTACTTGGCTTTTTTTTTTCTTTTTTTTTTTGCAGCTCTTAATATTTTCTTTATTCTGTATGTTTAGTGTTTTGATTATTATGTGGTGAGGGACATGTTTTTGGTTCAGTCTCTTTGGTGTTCTGTAAGCTTTCTGTACACTCATATGCATGTTCTTTTTTAGATTGGGAAAGAATCCTTCTTCACTTGCCCCTATTATTCTTGAGTTTGGTCTTTTCATTGTGTCCCAGATTTCCTGGATGTTTTGTGTTAAGAATTTGTTGGATTTGACATGATTTTTTTTTTTGACCAATGAATCATTTTCCTCCATAGTATCTTCAAAGCTTGAGATTTTCTCTTCTATCTCTTATATTCTATTGACTATGCTTGCATCTATAGCTCTTTTTGGTTTACCCAGATTTTCTGTGTCCAGAATTTTCTTAATTTGTGGGGCTTTTTTATTGCCTCTATTTCAAATTTCAAATCTTGAACTGTTTCCTTCACCTGTTTGAATTTTTTTCTTGACTTTCCTTAAGGGTTTTATTGATTTCTTCCAATTTTTTGTTTGTCTTTTTTTCCATTTCTTCAAGGGAATTTTTTATTTCTTTTTTAAAGGCCTTTATCATCTTCTTAAAGTTATTTTTAAGGACATTTTCTTCTGCTTCTCCTGTGTTGAGCTGTTCAGGTCTTATTGTAGAACCATCAGGTTCTGTTGGTGCCATATTGCTCTTTATGTAGTTGAATGAGTTCTTACACTGCCGTCTACCATCTGGGTTTGGGGTAATTAAAGGTATAGGTGTTGATTCTCCTTCCAATTGGTGCAAGTTGTGTCGTGCCTCTGGGGGGCTCTGATGCCTCTGGGGATGGTGGTGCAGAGTCCTGGTCCCAGGAGACTTGCCTGCTGATGAGCTGCTGGGCCGGTTATGGGTAGGGGAAGGGTACAGAATGTTTACATTTTTATTCTTATTTAATTATTCAGTATATATGAAAGGCACTTAAGATTTCAGAGAAGTATGGGAATTAGGCTTATTTTTACACTGTGTATATTTGTATGTATACTGAGGTGTATCCACTGAGGAATTTACTCCAAGACCTTGTGAAATACTAAAATCTAGATGATGAAGTCCTTGTTTGAAGTTGGACCCGTGGGGGCTCACCAGGTAAAGGTATTTGCTGCAAGCCCAACAGCCTGAGTTCAGTCCTTAGGACATATAGGATGGAAGCTTCACGTATACAATACATGAATTAAAATATCAGTTACATATGTCTATATAAAATCTATGTAAAATACATATTTACGTATAAATGTAGTATAAAATGGCCTAACAGTAAGTAGAGTTTTCTTGCTTCAAGTGCTGGGTCCCAAATAACCAATTCAGAGGCTGAATATTAATTATAAATGTTCAGCTAATAGCTCAGGCTTGTTACTAGTTAACTCTTACATTTAAATTAACCCATTTCTATTAATCTATGTGTCCCCACATGGCCATGGCTTTACCTGTCCTCTAACATGTCCAGCTACTTGGGCAGCTCGCTGGCATCTCTTCTGACTCTGCTCTCCTTCCCATCATTCTCAATTTGGCTTTCCCATCTAACTTCCTGCCCAGCTACTGGCCTGTCAGCTTTTTATTAACCACTGAGTGTCATACATATTCATAGTGTAGAAAAGGATTGTTCCACAGTAGTAGTTGCATATAACTTGTATAATCTTCATGTATTTTAAAAAATTCTCAAGATTATCTATAATTCCTACTAAAAGAGAAATCCTCTATAAACATTTTTTTTCTATTGTATCATTCAGAAAGTGACACTAGGGAAACTTCTGAACATGTGTAGTACAGGTATATGTTTTTCTTTTTTAGTAGTATTTTTAATATGTGGATGATTCAATCTGCTGATGTAGAACCTATGGATACCAAGAGCTGACTGTATAAATATATCATGTCAAATACATAAGTGGTTTACAGACTTTCTTCATTACACATGATATTTATTTTGTTTTAAAATAGAATACTTGTTTAACTATGTAAAGTTGTGTTGCATTTGTTTAACTATGTCAAAGTGTGTTGCTGGTTAACCTTGCCTGCCTAAGGAACCTGCTTGGTTTAATAAAAAACTAAACAGCCAGACTGGAGAGATGGCTCAGTGGTTAAGCACACTGATTGTTCTTCCAGAGGTCCTGAGTTCAATTCCCAGCAACCACATGATAGCTCACAATCATCTGTAATGACATCTGGTGCTCTCTTCTGTATTCTGTATAATGTATAATAAATAAATAAATCTTAAAAAAATGTGGATTCTAACAAAAGCTTGACATTTCAAATTTCTGAGCTTTGAGTTTAACGGCACCAGAAATTCATTAAAAAAAAAAAAAAAAACAAAACTAAACAGCCAATAGCTAGGCAAAGGAGGGATAGGCAGGGCTGTCAGACAGAGAGAAAAGGGGAACCAGCCAGCGGGGGACCAAGAAAGCTAGCTCAAAACAAGCCTAAGCTAAGGCCGAACATTTATAATTAATAATAAGTTTCTGTGTCATGATTTGGGGCTGGTGGTTCAAGAAAGCCTGCTACATGATTTGGCCTAACTATACTTAAAATCCTTTACATCCAGGAAGAACGAGCCATGCTTGTAAAAGAACTTTCTTCATTTCGGGACCAAAGGGAACAACTTAAGGCAGAAGTTGAAAAATATAGAGAATGTGACCCACAAGTTGTTGAAGAGATACGTAAGTTCATATCACAATTTGAATTTATTCAATTTGGGTAACAAGAGACTTGACATGTGTAGTTGTCTGGAAGCCATTCCATCCTTTGTGTGTGTGTGTGTGTGTGTACATACAGTCTCCTTTAAGACCACTTGGGTGCTGTACTCACTCTGTCTGTGATCCAACAGAAAGACACTGCCTCATCATTGCTACTAAGGGGACACACAGTCCAGCCTTGAGTGCTCACAGCTTTGACCCTGAAAGCCTTTCAGAAGAGAGTAAACAGGATAGGACTGAACAGGCATAAGACAGGAAACCAAGAGGTCAGAGAAGGAGCAATTTGGTCTTAGCCACCTCTAATCTATAAAGAAATCTACATCGCCTTCTAAGAAGAGGCTACTACAAATACAAGAGCTCGCCTGATGGGTGTGCCAGTGATTTTCTTCCTGTGTGTGGAGTCAGAGCACAGCTTACAGCAGCTTCTGCCTCCACCATATGGACTCCAGGAACCTGACTCCGGTCCTCCAGTGTAAGCGCCTTTACCCACCCAGTCATCACGCCTGCCTTCCTTCCATTTGAAAACAATCTACAAAACTTGGTTTCATTCATGTATTTATAGAATCATAAAATTAGAAAACATACAGAATTTTAAAAAGCATATTATAAAGATACAGCATTTAACTGTTTAGGAAACTATACTTAATTTTTTTCCATATTTTTTTCTATTTTAGCTTACTTTTGTTTAGGGCAAACTTTACCAAGTATATCTTTTTGAAGATGTGACATAGCCCATGACTGAGAATTTGAGAAGCCTGGGACTACTTGGTACTTTAGAGGTAGCCTGAACATAGTTGGTTTACAGTTAAAGTAGCCTAGCATGCACATGCAAATTTAGAGCAAGATCTCCCTATTAGCCCAGGCTGGCTTCACATTAGCACTCCGCTTGCCTCAGCCTCCAGAATGCTGGAATTTCAGCACAGTCTGGGTCATCTGCCCAAGGAAATACCTATGATCATATTGACTATGACTTTAGTGGCATAGGTTGTACATACAAACAGAAATATGTTCAGTAAGCAAGAAGGTGCTGCCATATGGGAAAAGCTGTCAGGAAACTGCAGTCAGAAAGGAGGAGACCCAGTCAGAGGATGTGAGGGTCAGATATTCTTTCTTGGAAAACAAAAGCTTCTCAAGGCCGGAAGCGGAAGACACAGCCTTGATGGTCCTGAAAGCAAATCACCTTAGAGTGTTGAGCCTGGGGAAGAAGCATGTCCATGAAGCTCTTTGGGACCTTTAGACACACCACACAGCTGACATCTTAAACAAGAGACCTTTCCCTGGATGATAGGCAGGCCTGGTAGATACTGCCCCTCTCATGATGTTACAATTTCAGTTGAAGTAGCTATTCTAGTATCAGATTTCGCTAAGCACTTTGTCCCACAGGATGGCAATTTAAAAAAAAAAAAAAAAAAAAAAAAAAAAAATCTGTGGCCAAACCTGCCTCCCAAACACAGAATTTGCAGAGAATGATTGTCTGAGAGGACTCTACTTCCATTCTCTGTGAAATCTTTGTCTAACCGTTTAGATTCTAGAGAGTAGCGCCAGCCAGCTAGTGTGCAGTAATTCCGCCTCTTCTCCTTAGAGCAGCACGTCTTTCTTCTAGTTCATTCTTTTCTCAGTTTAGACATCCAAGTGTTAGCCCTCAGAGAGGATTTAAGATTTTCTACTTTGTGATTCTCTTGGTACTTCCCCACGTGTTTCCTTGGGCAGGTGACATTACTCCTAGATATCACTCACACACCAGAAGACTCAAGATTGAATACGTCAAGCTATTGCCAGGTAACTTAGCATGTGCCAGAACAAACTTAGGAATACTTATAAAAATCTAAAATCACCTAGCAAAAAATGCATATTTTGCTTTTGAAGGGTGATTTTTCATGTCTGTGGCTGATACCCCAGGAGATACAGTTAACATGTTTCCTTCATTGTTTATTGTTGAACCAATAAAGTCTGTGAGCCCCAAGTTTAATCTAAGTGTGTGTTTGAAATGGAGGTCAACATGCCAGTTGTGCAGAGATTAGGAAAATGTCACACAGAGCAAGCAGAGTAAGCTGTCAGTCAGCACTGGACTAGAAGCAGAACCAGCAGGCCAGAGCATTGAAGCGCTTACAGTCCCATAAATTGGAAGCTTAAGAGGCAATATGAAAGATACCAAAGAGACCTAAGTCAGGTTTTTGACAGGAAAAGTGTAGTTGACATGAGAATTACACTGGATTCATAGCAGATGACTTTGTGTCAAAGAACAGATTAGTGTATTTGAAGACATAGCAAAGATAAAAATTAAATATTAAACTGGCATCTGTGATCTGAGAACAACCTAGCCTGACATATGTGTAACTGGACTCAGAAAGGAGTGGAGTGCTTGAGGAGCAGGAAGACATCTGTAAAAACAATTGTTTTTACATTTCTAGGAAGTAAATTGCTGTCTGACTCCTGCCCAGCCCTTTATTGCCATGCAGTAGATGCAGTAAATTATTCATGAAATTTTCAATAAAAACTACAAATTCCACAGATCTTAGAACTTAAAATTGTTAGTAGTTGATGTCCAAAATCTCCCTATCATTAAATTTAAATAACTTTACTTGGTCTGACCTCTAACCCCAAATGCTAATGTGCTTTTTTTATAGTGAAGATTTTCATAGGATTTCAGCTATCAAGTTAGTGTAGGAAGAATTGGATTATAGGATTATGTGTTTATAAATTGATTTTAATAGGATTTAGCTCTTAACAGCAAGATCACATAGCCACAATAATACAACACTCAGGCTTATCCAAACCATCCATGATTCATGTGGGACACACTTTCCTGAAAATAGTTCACATAGACATGCTTATATATTATTTCTTTTTTAAAATAGCGCTGCAGGAAATATTTGTAGTTTATCATTTCAGTTTGTTTACTTGCAAATAACCAGGGAAGTGAGAGGTCAAAGCAAGAGTTTTATATAATACTATTTTAGCCACTTTAACCATTATTTGAGCAAGACTAAATGAAACTAGTGGTAGAAACAAAATTCCCACAAAAATATTTCAAAGTAAGTCAGATGTGGTGGCACATGCCTAAAATACCAGTTATTTGGGAAGCTGGGGCATAAAGATGGAAAGTTCAAGACCAGCTTGGGAAGCCTAAACCCTGTTTTTGTTTTGTTTTGTTTTGTTTTTCTTCTTGTGGGTGTGTGGAGCAGGCTGTCTCTGAAGTTCTGGCTGTCCTCGAACTTGCTCTGTAGCTCAGGCTGGCCTTGAACTCAGAGAGCCGCTTGCCTCCGCCTCCCTCCCGAGAGCTGGAATTAAAGGCACGTGCCACTGCCACCACTGCCTGGCTGCCACGTTATATTTTAAATGTGAACTTTTGTATTAAAAAATTATAAGACATGCAAAGAAATAAGCCCCAACTAAAGCGCTCAGTGGAAAGTGTTCTGAGTTAAGCTTACTAGACAAAAATTAGTGAGCTGTTTTAAACTGTCTAAAAAATAAAGGCAGGCAGCAGTGAAGGCTGTGGGCTAACAGACAGTAGGCAGACTTTTGTATATTTAGTTTTCTGATTTAGACAGCTGTGTGAAGCAGTGTCTGTAAACAGCCACATAGTATATAAAATACCGTCTGTGGCAATACTAGCATAACCTGGAGGGTGGAAATGGTATCATTTACATAGCAGGGAATTTGTGTGGAAATTAAGTTTATATTCATCTGAATTGTCTGTACTTATTTGAAGAGAATGGTAAGAATTCAGACATCAGTGTCAGTCCTCAGGATAGTCACCAAAAGGTAACAAAACCACCCCCAAAATACATGGTTCAAAAAACAGCAGGGGAGGTGGGGGCTCCGTTTCTTTTGTATTTTCCTGGCATGCGAAAGCCCTGAGTTCCACTTGCAGTTTTTCTTGCTATTTGAGAGTCAGCAATTTGAGGAAGGGAGGGAGGAAGTCAGAGGACCTTTAGATAGCTCTCCTAACACAAGCATTACTTCTGGAGAGATTGAAGGACAGAGGGCATCTGTCATAGTTCCTTTCTGTTGCCGTGATGACCACACAACCAGACAAAACTTGGGAGTGAGTTGACTGAGGCTTGTGTTTCCAGAGGGAGAGTTCATAAAGGTGAGGAGCAGTGGGAGCCAGCTGGCCCTGTATGTATGTGACCGCACACAGAAACCAAGCGTTGAACTGAAGTGGGGCGAGCAGATAAACACCCACAGCCCACCCCCAGTGATGTACTTCCTCCAGCAAGGCTCCACCTTCCAAAGGTTCCATAACCCCCTCAAAGAGCACCACCA
The DNA here is from genome assembly GCA_004025045.1 of Sigmodon hispidus. NCBI lineage: Eukaryota > Metazoa > Chordata > Mammalia > Rodentia > Cricetidae > Sigmodon > Sigmodon hispidus. The sequence continues at coordinate 35,807 of PVIH01005801.1, forward strand.
GCTGGGGACCAAGTGTTCAAATATGAGACATTATGAGGGACATGCTTCATTCAAACTGCCACACATGGGAAATGACAAAATGTCATGTAAATCACATCATAATTATACTAAGTGAAAATGGCTTGTTCTCCAATTAAAAGACTAGGAAGGCCAAAATTGAAGGAAACAAGCAAACTAATTATATACCGTCTACAAGAGACTCGTATTTAAAGACTAAAATATGTCGAAAGTGAAAGGCTAGAGGAAAACTTGCAAACAGTAATTGAAAGGGTCATAGCAGCTAAACTAAGAGCAAAGAAGATGCTCTGAGATGAGTTATTACTAGTGTGGAAAAGTGCAGGGTGTGATGATGATGAAGGTCAGATGATATAAGCCATACACCTATGGACCTGTGGAGGGTTGAATGAGAAATGTCTCCCACAGGCTCAGCTGATGGCATTGTTCAGGAAGGTTCAGGAGCTGTGGGTTAGCTGAAGGAAGTCTGCACGGGAGGCAGGTTTTGAGAGGTTAAGATTTTCATCCTTTGTGTTTAATTTTTGCTTCCTGCTTGTATTTGAAGATGTGATTTCCCAGCTCCTTATTACTGCCACCATTCCTGTCCCATGCCTGCCACCTGCTGCCATGCCTGCCCACTATGATGGTTCTTCTGGAACTGTAAATCAAAACGCTTTTCTCCTTAGGTTGCCTTTGGTGATGGTGTTTATCCTAGCAACAAAAAAGTAATATATGCAACTAATACAAGAATGATAAATTATATAGAGCAAGACCTTAAAGATAATTCCCCGGTAATTATTTGAATACTGAACAGTACTTTGAATAAAGAATTGAAGAAGGGATGGGACTAGCTGTCTCAGTGGCTCACCTGCTCAGCATACATATGGCCCTGGGTTAAATTCCAAACCCCTTCTTCCCAAAGTCAAATGGACTAGATCATCAAGACATAGAAGATTTAAGACTTTGAACTAAGCAGACATGCATAGATGCAGCCTAGCTTTTAGTGATGAAATTCTATCAGACATTGAAATCATTCTTCTAAGCTGAGTAGAAACAACTTCCTAGCATGTTAGTTGATACCAGCATCTTTCTGATGTCACAAGCGGACAAGGATAACAAGAAAGGAAAATTTAAGATTCTTATAAGTAAACCAAGTCTAGCAGCATATGAAAAGAATTATATTAAGGATGAAAGGTTTGTTCATTAAATGAAACTACATAACTAACCTATAAAAAAATCCAGGGGCTGGAGAGATGGCTCAGCGGTTAAGAGCACCGTCTGCTCTTCCAGAGGACCCAGGTTCGATTCCCAGCACCCACATGGCAGCTAACAACTGTCTGTAGTTCCAGTTCCAGGCAAACACCAAGGCAAATAAATAAATAAATAAATAAAGTTAAAAAAAAAAAAAAAAAAATCCAGTAATAAGATATTTATGAAACAAAACTTGATGGGAAGAGGGTAACCAAATATTTGTTTAAATAAATGAAAAAAAGGTTCTGTGTTTTTGAGACAAAGTTGTGGGTATTAATCACTAAAAACACTCACTGATACAAAGACTGAACCAGTAGGGCAATTCCTGGAAAGTTGGACTGGTCCAACAGTGGTAGAAATGGGTCAGCTCCATGACCTAGAGGGAACAAAAAGGAAGGAAACAACTGGATGGCCATGCCCCGTACATGGGTCCTCAAGACCTGAAAGCCACACCTCTAGGTCAAGGCAAATAACACCTGATGCACTAAACAAGGTCTCACTATATAGCTTTGGCTGGTCTAGAACTTGTTATGTAGACCAGACTGGCCTCTAATTGACAAGGATTCTCTCCCTGTCTCTGCTTCCTGGGCGCTAGATTAAAGATGTATACCACCACACCCAGTTAAAAGCCATTTTTTTTTGATAAAATTCAATAGTCTTTTTTAATTAAAAGTAGTCAATGAATTGGGAAGTGAACTTCCTTCACCTAAGAGGTCATCTTCCTGGATGGAGGTCGACTCTCATCACATGTTCAACTTTGTATTCAAAATTCTAGCCAGAGCCAGTTAAGAAAAAGAAAATAAAATACTCACTTTGAAAAAAAAGAAAGCCGGCCTGGAGAGATGACTCAGCAGTTAAGAGCACCATCTGCTCTTCCAGAGGACCCGGGTTCGATTCCCAGCACCCACATGGCAGCTAACAACTGTCTGTAGTTCCAGTTCCAGACAAACACCAAAGCAAATAAATAAATAAAATAAAGTTTAAAAAAAGAAAAAAGAAAAAAAAGAAAGCCAGGTGATGGTGGGCACACTTCTTTAGTCCCAGCACTCAGGAGGCAGAGGTGGGCAGATCTCTGTGAGTTCAAGGTCACCTTGGTCTACAGAGTGAATGCCGGAACAGCCAGGGCAACACAGAGAAACCCAGTCTTGACAAACAAAAGCAACCAAACAACAACAACAAAAAGTAAAGCTAGTTGTATTTGTTTTATATTTATATAGAAAATATTAAGCAATATCTATGTTCATAGTAATAAATATCCCCCAATTCTGTTCATGGAAGTAAACATCCCCCTAAAATGATTGACTAATAATATCAGAGGGTTTATACATACCAGCATGTCACTATTGTAAAAATCATGTGTTTTTTTCTGTTTAGAGCAAGGGTTTTGCTTGTGTAGTTCAGGCTGCCCTTGAACTATTGCTTCAGCCTTCGCTTCAGCCTTTCCAAATGCTGGGCTTACATTATCATGCGCAGGTTCGTTTGCATTTCTGTATTGTAAACAATGAACAAACTGAAACTGAAGTTGAGGAAGAAAAATCCGTATTTTTTTCATAGCATCAGTACAGATCAAATGACCTATGAAAAATGTATCAAACAAAGAAGGGTAAGATGTTCCTAAAACTGAAACATTGTTGAAACAAAATAAAGATCCTAATAAATGGAAACACATACGAGGTTAGTGGGTGAAAGACTTAATGTTGTTAAGGTGGCAGTACTTCAGACATGGCGTATTCAGTGAAGCATCCATCATAGTTCTACCTGCATATTTTTCAGCAATTGATAGACTGATCATTACGTTCATATAGAAATAGAAGAGACCCAAAATAAACACGATTGTTTTTAATATTGAAAATTAATTTTCTTAATTCCAAAATTTAATGTAAATATCCAGCCCATTGACCTGGTGTGATATTGCATCAGGAGGGACATAGGTTAGTGAAATGGACCTAGGAGTCCAGAAGCCAGCATGGTTGATTGTAATCAGGGTTAAGGATTCTCAGACCATTCTCAGACCAGCTGAGAAAGAAATCTTGTAATGCGGTTGGGCACAATCATATCTACACATGCCATAAAGTAACCTGCACCCCACTGCTTACCATAGCAGAAATTGAATGGGCTAAAGACCTAAATATAAGGGCTCAAGTTATATCTCTCAAAAGAAAACATAGGCGCATATTTTTCTCTCCTTGCATTAGGTATCATTTACTCAAGTGTGACATTAAAACAAAAGAAAACATAACTTGAGTTTCATCAAAACTGAAAACTTCTTTCAAATATCAGGATTGTTAGATGATACTTAAATAATTAGAAAAATGCTTGTAAACCTGTTTGACAGAAAGGCTATATCTAAAATATAAAAAGAACTTCTATAATTTAGTAATAAAATGATCAAAATTTCAGCTTACAATGGTCAACAGATTAAATATTTTTCCCAGGAAAATAAACAAATGGCCAATAATAAAACATTACTCATTGACAGATTAGAACTACAGTGAGATGTCTTTTCATATTCCTTTTCATATTCTAGGGCTGTTACACAGAAAAACCCTGTCTTGAGAAATGAAAACAAATCAAACAAAAAGCCATCATTTTTAGTGATATTTATGTCTAGTTGGTCCTGACATTGCTATGAACATTTATCTGGAATGCATCGAAAGATATTTGTATAGACACACATAGTAGCAAAATGCATATTCATTATTTTACATTTTTTGGTTTTGAGATAAATTCTCAGTGTGTACTTCATGCTGATCTCAAACCCAGGATCTTCCTGCTTCAGCCTCTAGAGTACTGAAGTACAGCCATGCACAGTCATATCTATGTAAGATTATATTACTTACCAAATAAAGTAAAATAAAGTTTTTTTCATATAGGATTACTTTTTTGCCTCTAAGGTTTTTTTTTCTTTCTTTTTACTGTGTGGCTTTGGCTGCCCTAGAATGGACTGTGTGGACCAGTCAGTCCTGACCCAGTCCACTTGCTGCTGCGTTCCAAGTGCTGAATTAAAGATATGGCCCACTCTGCCAGTTTTGTTTCTAAAAGTTTCCAAAGTCAAACTTACTGGAGCCTAAGAATATATAGAGTAAAACTCTTTTTTTTTTTGAGATTTATTTATTATGTATACAATACACAGAAGAGGGTACCAGATGTTATTACAGATGTTTGTGAGCCACCATGTGGTTGCTGGGAATTGAACTCAGGTCCTCTGGAAGAATAGTCAGCCCTCCTAACCTCTGAGCCATCTCTCCAGCCCCCTAGAGTAAAACTCTTACCAGTAAATTGTTTTATCATTTTGAGATGGTAAGTTGTTTGACAAACATCTCATTTAAACCTGTACCTGAGGGCATGGTAATGTGTCTCAGAGGTTAAAAATGTCTGCCACCAGGCCTGAGAGCCTGCCACAAAGACACCTGAGTGCTACAAGGTGTCTTCTGACCTCCACACCTGTGCTGTGGCACCCCACACAATTAGATAAGTAAATAAATGAAGAATAAAATAAATCTTAAAGAAGTACAGTGGTGATGGACATTTAGAGAAGTTGTACATTGGTTTTCTATTCTTTACCTAAAAGAATTGCAAATACCTCAAATTTTTTTTTTTTTTTTGAGATTTGAGCAGGTTTTGAAGATACAATATTGTATTACTTGCTGAGCTTTTTCATGGTAATTTCTAATATGTGTGTAATTTATAATGTGTTGGTTCATATCTGTAGAAGTTTGGAGGTAGTTTTATATGTATACATAACTATATATTGGGGGAAGAGATGGCTCAGAGGTTAAGAGCACTGACTGTTCTTCCAGAGGTTCTGAGTTCAATTCCCAGCAACCACATGGTGGCTCACAACCATCTATGATGACATCTGGTGCCCTCTTCTGTATACTGTATAAATAATAAATAAATCTTTTTAAAAAAAAAACTACATATCATTATATCTTCTTTTCTCAGGTCAAGCAAATAAAATAGCTAAAGAAGCCGCCAACCGATGGACTGGTAGGTACAGCAGTGACACTCACTAGTAGATGGTACAAAGCTCCATGATGATGTACATTCAGTGTCGTCACACAAATTGTGAACCATCTTTATAAAAGTGTATTTCTGTGAAACCAGGAGGGACTCAAAGTTTAACTTTTGTATGGCTTTTCCTAAGCCAAGTTCCTGATCATTGTGTCAGTGAAGTATAAGAAAATGAGAAATACATTATACCACGTGTCTGTAATCCCATCACTCAAGATTTGGAGGCAGGAAAATCAGGAGTTCAAGTCTTGGCGAGATAGTGCATTTAAGACTAACCTAGGCCATATAAGATCTTATTTTCCCCAAATGCTGACAGTAACAACAAAAATATGATATTATATAGGTTTGAGAAGTACAAAATTTTGAGTGTGAAAATGAAGCAAATGTTCTTTTTTTTTTTTTTAATTTATTTATTTGCCTTGGTGTTTGTCTGGAACTGGAACTACAGACAGTTGTTAGCTGCCATGTGGGTGCTGGGAATTGAACCCGGGTCCTCTGGAAGAGCAGATGGTGCTCTTAACCGCTGAGCCATCTCTCCAGCCCCCGAAGCAAATGTTCTTATGGATTAAAGATAAGATGATCAGAGGGCTGAGATGGGTCATGGGAGTAAGGCCACCAAACCTGAGAATTTAAATTAGATGCACATGGTAGAAGGTGAGAATAGACCTTGACCTCCACATGTGCACCATGGTCTCCCCCACCATAATACAACATAAATAAAGAGTCATGATTCTTCTTCAGTAGTTTGCAGGGAAGTAACATATTAAACAGTAGGGACAGCAGAATGTTCATGTGCAGAAGGAAGCCAGTCTGCCTCCTTTGCTCTGTGACTTTTCTGAGCATATTCCTTGTCTGTTCTCTGTGAATTATGCCTGCCTCATGTTTTGAGGAGACTAAGTAAGCATCTTCAGCATAGTAATTTAGACATATGCTCTCCTTCCTCTGTTCCCCAATTTACTGTGAATTCTGGTTGTTAAGTAAGCAACTATAAATTGTTTTCCAATTCATCATAAACTTCCAAAATTACCATTAGAAAAACTGTTGTAAGAACTTTTTCTCCCTTGGGTTAGCTGCAAAAAATCCCCTGAGAGTTTAGAAAGCTTGTGGAAGAGATGGTTTATAATAATAGAATTAGCTGTGCAGAACTGTCCACAGTTTGGGATGTAGCTCAGTTGGCAGGCTGCTTAGCATGCAGAGAGCAGGGTTGGATCTCAGCACCAAATAAAACTGTAGGTGGTACAGAACAATCCAACCGTAGCACTCCGAGGTAAAGACAGGAGGGTCAGAAATTCAATGATATCTTACATCATACAACTGTCCCAAGTCAGCCTGGGCTAAGGAGACTCTTCTTCAAAATATTCCCCTTAAGGCTACAGCTAACTCTTATATAAGCATGTGTTAGAAAAAGATGAAGATAAAGATAAAGTGGTTACTCCTCAGAAAACTTCCCTCATTGCAAAACAGTAGAAAGAATCAGTGTTATTTATAGTAAGAAAATATCATATTAGGTATCAGTTAAGTCTGGTTTATTTTTGCCTAACAGTGTCCTTGAAATGGTTCTAGAACTATGAATTTCCAGACTAGAGAGATGGCCCAGCAGTTAAGAGTACTGTTTTGTAGAAACCCAGGTTTAGTTCCCAACACTTACAGGGAGGCTCATAACCTCTTGTAATGTCAATCCCAAAATATCCAACACACTTGCCTGGCCTAGAGGCTCCTACATGCCTGTGGTATGCAGTCACATGCACATAAAAATAAATACATTTTCCTTTATTTTGATTTTTGAGATAGGATTTCTGTGTGTAGGCCAGGCTGTCACAGAACTTGCTTTGTAGACCAGGTTAGCCTTGAACTCACAAAGATCTGCCTGCCTCTGCCTCCTGAGTGCTTGGATTAAAGGTGTATACTACCACCAGCTGGCTGAAAACAGATTTTAAAAAATATAATATAATCTGATTATGTGCCCCCACAACCCCTCCTAGGTCCTCTCTACTTCCCTACCTGTAGCTGAATTTTTTTTTTTTTTTATCTCGCCAGAGCCCATGGTCTGGACAAATTTGTTTCACCTGTGGTCCCACAGCTGCTTATAAAATAATTGATTTAGAGTTTTAATATTATAGTAAATGCTGGACCAGTAGTTCGGGTTTATCAACTATCTGGCTCTTATGCTTAGATTAACCCATCAATTCTTATCTGTGGTTAGCTACGTGGCATGGTATCTTTTCTCAACGCAGTATTCTCATCCTGCTTCCTCTGCATCTGCTGGCATCTGCTGCTCTGCCTTTCCTTTTTCCAGAATTTTTCAAGGCTGGTCACCCCACCTCTACTTCTGGTCTAGTACTGGTCAGTCAGTGTTTTATTAAACCTTTATGAGCAACAAATTTTACAGTGGACAAAAGCATTATCTCACATTATGGCCTTATGTTGGGTGTCATTTCTAGTCAGAAGTTTGTCTTACCCAGCTGGTCCCACAACTACTTAGTCCCAAATAAATACACAGAGGCTTATTTTAGTTATAAACTGTTTGGCCTATGGCTCAGGCTTTATACTTGCTAATTCTTACACTAAACACATAATTCTTAGCCATATGGCTTAATATCTTTTCTTCAGTGCAGCATTCTCATCTAGCTTCCTCTGTGTATGGCTGGAATCTGCTGCTGCTTTTTCTCTTCCCAGCATTCTCCTAGTCTGGTCACCCTACCTCTACTTCTGGCCTAGCTACTGGTCTAGAAAGAGGTTTCTGGCCCAGATTAGCCTCACAGTTCAGTCCTGCCTGCAGCTGCTTATCTAGACCAGCAATACCAAAGTCACAAAGAAATACACAGACACTTATATTAATTTCATGCTGTTTGGCCTATGGCTCAGGCATATTGCTAGCTAGCTCTTTCATCTTAATTCAATCCCTTTCAATTATTCTGTCCAGTCACGTGCCCTGTGGCTTACCTATTTCGTTACATGTTACTTCTTGGGTGGCTGGATCATGTCTCCTCTGTCTCTGCCCTCCTTCCGCTATCTATGCTCTGATTTCCCTGCCTACTTCTAAGATACCCAACATAGACCAAAACAGTCCTTTATTCACAGCATAAATACATCCCACATCAACTGGCCAAATCAATTTTTTATTAAACCAATATGAGAAACAAATCTTTACAGTGTACAAGAGCATTATGCCATACCTATCCACCCAAATCACACCCTTTTGTATCTTGAATCCTAATTGGTCATAGTAATAAAAACCTGGATCCAGATATTGGGATAAAGGTTAAAGGATCAGAGATGCCATGGAGCAAATCACAGCGGAGGCTAGCTCCTGTCTGCACCCACCCACATCATTTCCTGTTTCCTGTCTGTATAGACCTCCAGATCTCTATGGTTAACTAGTGGCTAGTTCTATCTTCTGATCTTCAGACAAAAGCTTTATTTGTTAGAGTACAAACAAAATACTACCACACCCTTTCTTTCTCTCTCTCACTAGGATGCATAAAGGTATCTAGAAAATAATAAGAAAATAAAATTAGATAAAATAAAAACAAATTCAAATAGGACAAAACAGACAAACAGAAGAGGAGCCAAGAAAAAGTTAAAGCACAAAGACATAGAGACACATTCGCACACAGAGAAATCCCATAAAAACAAACCAGAATTCAAAATATGTAATGTTTTAAGAAAGAATATTTATATTTAATAGTTCATTATTGCTTATAGAATGAGAGATTGTAGCCAGGCAGGGGTTGCTCAAGCCTTTAATTCCAGCACTCAGAAGGCAGAGGCAGGAGGGTCTCTCTAAGTTTGGGTCACTTTGGTCTACAAAGCCAGTTCCAGGACAGCCAGAGCTACACAGAGAGACCTTGTCTTAAAAAAGACAGCAACAAAAAGAGAAAGGAAAAGAAAATTTTAAATATAGGTGAACTGTATCTTATTAATGTTTTGTGATACATCTTATTTAACAAGTTTTGTCTTAATTCAGGTAGTAGAGGCTTAGTGACTTGGTTTTCTGTGCTAGGAGTCAAACGGCATCTAGTATAGGCAGACTTCACTGCAAAAAATCCTATGTTAAGCATAAAACCATATGAACTAAAAGGAATTAAGACTTACAGAGGAGTGTTAAGGTAGTTTCTTTTAAAAGAATAGTCTCTATCCACTTATAAAATTACACACGATAGGAAAATTATTCCATAGGAATGCATTGTCAGGATTATATATGGTATCATCTTAATAAGGCAGGCCTCCAATGAGGAAGGCTTGACAGCATCTTTGATTTGACCCTTAGGCATCACAGGGTGGCTCCTGTTGGTTTTTTAGTCTTTATATTTATATATAAATATAAAGTGGCCTCAAACTTACAGAGATCCTCCTGCCTCTGCCTCCTGAGTGGTAAAGGTTCTGTCTAGAACATTCTAAGGTAGTGTGGCTGGTTGCTAGAAGGAGTAATGACATGATATAGTCCTGACCCTCATGAAAAACTTGTTTTAATTTTTTGCTCATTTTTACTACTAGTGCAGTGAACTCTGATAGACTTGGAAACCTTATGCCTTTGTTCTTATATTTGTGGAACACATTTTAATTTTATATTATGTAATAGATGAGAAATGTATAGAATTGAGGGGTTGGAAAGACTATCCTTTCTCCAGGGGCAGCTCTGCCTTTTCACACTAGTCCTGCCCTGCCTCCCTTGCTGATCTTGAGGAGAAGGTGTTTACTTCCTTGTTGTGACTGTACTGAGCTGAAAGTCCTTGTCTGGGAATTTTTGTATACAATTTGGGGTTCCCCCTTTGGGATAAATTCCTTTAAGTAAGTACAATACACATTTTGTTGGTAGACTACAGATTCCCTATAGGGATACCGAAGGCACATCTGTTTCTGTGTTAGTTTAAGAGAAGAACCTTTCCACCCTCTTGCCCAGTCACTCAGGCTGGCCTGATTGTCTGGAAGCCATTACTGTGAGAGGGAGGACAGAGGCCTGGAGAGAAAGTGCTCCCTTTGGGAGCAAGAGCAGCCAGCTGAAATTGCTGAGGGAGTGGAACCTGGCCTCCAGTAGAAATGTGGGAAGACTCAAGAAACTGCCTTATCTGTGTTATTCCCCTTTGGCATTCCTAAGTAACAAACCACTTCTCATTTTAATATATCTAAGAAAAATGGAAGCACAGTAACAATAATTAGATTAAGATATTTTATGACTGTGTTTTTAATTCTCAAAAACATTTAAAATTTTTTTTTATAGATAACATATTTGCAATAAAATCCTGGGCCAAAAGAAAATTTGGGTTTGAAGAAAATAAAATTGATAAGAACTTTGGAATTCCAGAAGACTTTGACTACATAGACTAAAAGGCTTGCAATGAAAGATGTGTGAGCTAATGAATCATCACCTTTTAAACATTATCTAACTAATAGCACTGCGTTTTCATTTATCTGTTATTTGTTTTTCATTTTACAATTTTAAATAAAGTATAAAATAAGAATGTTCTTTGCCCCTTTTTGGTAATTGTATTCTACATCTTGCTTGTTAAAGCAGGCTGGTGCAAGCAAAGCCACTTACCCTGTCAAGTTAGGGAGTGCGGGGCTCTTAAAGAGCAGAGCTGTAGCACGATGGAGTTTTAAAATTACATTCAAATATTAATTAATAAATTTGAATTCCCTATTTTTTTTTTTTTAAAACTTTATTTATTTATTTGCCTTGATGTTTGTCTGGAACTGGAACTACAGACAGTTGTTAGCTGCCACGTGGGTGCTGGGAATCGAACCCGGGTCCTCTGGAAGAGCAGCCGGTGCTCTTAACCACTGAGCCATCTCTCCAGCCCCTGAATTCCCTATTATACAGACAGACAGACACACACACTCTACAGAGTTAGCTGTAACCTTTAAAACCAAAGGGCTGTTTTACTATATCTCAATACTTGGTGGAAATGTGTGTGATTGGCATTCAATCTCCTGCATCATCTTTGCAATTTGCAAACAAGAAAGCACAGCAAATTGTTGTTCCTTCAATCTTCAATTTAGAATTACATTGCAGTTCTTCAGACATGGAGACTACTTTGTTCTAATGTTTGGTACCTTTCTCCTGGAAAGGTCCCACTGTCTTGATTTATGTTTTTTTAGAAGATGAAATATGTATGTTCCTTAGAATACACATAATCATGTGAGTGCCTGCCCCCATCCTAGCTATTAAAAAGAAAGAAAGAAAAAAGAAAAAAAGCGAGCTCAGCTTAGCCATTTGGAGCATTTGTAGACGACACTACAAAATTAAAGACAGAAGCTGGCATGGCCAGGCCCACTACACATGCCTTAATATCTTCATGCTATCCAACTTTGGTATTCTCTTAAGTAACTAGAGTAAAGTGCTCCATATGTCTGAAATGACCCAAATAGCATCCATGCCATTGGCTAGTGAATCAGGCCTTTGTATTGTCAGGAGTTGATCTGGGCCTGCTCAATTCCTTTCTGGCTGTAGTCAGTGCAAATTGGTCCATCTTTGTTCTTGGGGCCAGTTTATGTTGCTAGGGTAACAGATCTTCTGAATGGATCAAGAATTTAATGTATAAAATAGAAGCACAGAGCTTGCCATGGTTCCTCATGCTTTTAGTCACAGCACTTGGGATACCGAGACAGAAGGATTTCTGTGAATTTGAGACCAGCCTGGGTTACAAAAGAAAAAGAAAAAATAAAGATAATTACCTGACAACACAAATGTGAAAATTCTTTTTTTTAAAAAAAAAAAAACTTTATTTATTTATTTGCCTTGGTGTTTGCCTAGACTGGAACTACAGACAGTTGTTAGCTGCCATGTGGGTGCTGGGAATTGAAAGCGGGTCCTCTGGAAGAGCAGATGGTGCTCTTAACCGCTGAGCCATCTCTCCAGCCCGTGAAAATTCTTAATAGTTTTCAGACTTTGCTTATTATTTATTGCTTATTTGTTTAGAAAAATAGATGCTTTTTTTATAATTCGTGAGAAGCTGCCATGTAGTACTCTTGATTTGTCTGTTCAGGAATAAGTGGGATGGGGTATACTCATGAACTAACTTGACATCAGAGCACTCTCCACAGCCAAAGTGGCTGGTGAATGTTTAATGATGACTGTGGATTGAGTGCAGGCTGCTGCATTGGGTTCATGTGGTACGAATACGGCTGGTGAAGGTGAGTTCGTACTGCCAATGGGATGATAGTACAGAAAACGGGAAGGGCTCTGCCTAACAGAGGGATGCGCTTTTCATTTTTGGAAGTTTTTAAAGCTTCCAGAAACTCCAGGTAACTCTCCTTTGTCTTCTCTCCCATCTTGCCTCAAGACTGCTGGGTTACAGCTACATGCCACCATAGCAGCTTTTTTGTTTGTTTTTTAAATGTGAGTTCTGGGCAAACACTTCTACCTGCTAAGCCACCTTATGGCCATTTTGAGATTTTTTTGGTTTTTCCTCAGGCAGGTTCTTACATAGCCCAGCTGGCCTCAATTTATGTAGCTGAGGATGACCTTGAACTATTGGTCTTCTTGTCTCAGCCTCATAAGTGCTGAGATTACAGGCATCTGGTGTATGTCTGGCTCATGTGATATTTCTACTCTTCAGATGCAATAGATACAAATAATCTAAAGGGCAGAAGAAGTAAAGAAAAAATAAAGGAAAACAATTAGGAAGTGACTGACTTTTAGTTTTGATTACCCTTTCATAAACACTGTAAAGTCTGTTGTAGATTTTATACCCGATCTTCACGATGGCTGTTTAAAAGCTGGAGCTCTGAGAACAGCTGGCCTATCTGCAACACTTCACACCTTTGTTAAGGTGGAGGAATGCTTTGGGCTTCACTGTTAGTAGAACTAGAAAGAGAGATAAGACAGGGCCATTGGTCCAGGCAATCTCTAGGTCACTTGATAGTGTTAAGACTGCTTCTCTGGTCCAGCTGAAGCCAGATGAGGCACACGTTGAACTGACATGGGATAATATTACAAGTGATGTAGGACCTAGCCCCGCTGAGTAATCATGCAGCGGTTGGGAATCCTGGTATCTTCAATGAGGCCTGAAGTTGTAAGGCACTGGGGCTGATGTCCACCTGACCACTCTCCTTCATGTGTTATCTTTTACATCTCTCAAATAATATCTGTTCCAATTTTAAGAGAGGCTAAAAGGAAATTAATTATACATTGTGCTGTCCAGTCTCATCATTGTCACCGCTCAGCTCATGTCACTGAAATGGCCTCAGAAAGGCTGGACAAGGGTCAAGGGCCTGTGCTAAATGAAGTGTATGAGTTCTTCTCTGACGCTTGTTATACCATTGGTCTGACAGGTGTGTAAGTTCTTGGTCTGCCTCAGGTAGATACTGTTCTCTTAACTTGTATCAAATGGATCTTTAAGAAACTAGAAATGAGTTCAACTGGCAGCCGCAGCAAGCAGCAGACGTGTGCTTCCTGGCCTGGTTGTGGGGCAATGGCTTAGCTAAGTGTCCAATGTGAGCTTGTACAGTGTCATTTGTGAAAGCTCTCAGAGTATGACACACTCTGCCCAGATGCAGACACTCGTTCAGAGGGCCACTTCCTAGACATTTCTGTGGCAGGAGGATGACCCAGAGTGGGCTTGCATGCTTACCCAAGAATGGCTACCAGAAGATGAGATGGAGCTCAAGGGACATGCTGTGTTCCTCTGAGATACTAGAGGTTGAATTTCAGGGTTAACTCACTTGGTAAACTGTCACCCCAAAAGATAAATTCAAAGTTCTTTTTTATTGTCTTTTATTATTATTAATATTATTATTATTATCATTTGTTTTGAGTAAGAATGTGAAATGGATACTTTGAGCAGCTTATAAAGCCAAAAGATTTGCTATATGACCCCATACAGGAAAAGTTTGCTTATTTTCAAAAAATTTAAAACCTGTAGCATGTAGACTAAATGTGAATGCAAAATAGATTTTATTTTACCCAACTGTAGAGTGTGTGTGTGTGTGTGTGTGTGTGTGTGTGTGTGTGTGTGTGTGTGTGTGTTTCACACCAGAAGTCAATACTGGTTATCTTTATCCCTGTCTCCCTGTCTGCCTTGTTTTTTGAGACAGTATTTCTTCACTGAACTTGAAGCTCACTGTTTTAGCTATTGGCTGCCCAGTGGACACTCCCCCCATCCATTTGTCTCCCCCTCACAGTGTTAAGGTTACAGATGCCTCTGGGGAATCTGAATGCAGGTCCCCATGCATGCAGAGCAAGTGCTCTAAGCACTGAGTCATGTCCTCAGCCACCAACATTCAGTACACAGTGTCTCATTAAAATTGAGATTTTCAGCTTCTTTGGAAGTTGAATGATTTAACATTTTGTCGTTTCCCACATGTATTTTTATGCTCATTAAGTGTATTTGGGATATTTTAATTTTGTGTTTTACTCCTTAAGTAGTTCTCTCTTGCATTTTATCTTTTACTTTACATTTTTATATATCTGGAGATGATTGTTTTGCATATTAATCTAATTTTATTAATTTTTGTGGTGGTAAGGATTGAGCCTGAGGGCTAGGCAAGTGCTCTGGCACTTACCCCAGGCCCCTGTGGGTAAGTTTATGCCTGCAGGGCTAGTTTGCTATCTAGAGCTGTATCTAAGCACAACACTCTGAATAATTTATAAAGCAGAGAATTTTATTTAGCTCATGGATCTAGAAGAAGCACAATTCCTTCTTAGCATCTAGTGAGGCCTTCCTTCTTCATCTTTTTTTTTTTTTTTTGATTTGTTTTGAGACAGAATGTCACTACATACCACTACATAGCTCTAGCCAAAACTCACTATGTAGACAGACCAGGCTGGTCTTGAATTCACAGAGACCTGTTTGCCTCCACCTCCCAAGTGCCAGGTTTAAAAGTGTGCTCCACTATGCCCATCTCCAAGGTGAGGCCATGTTTCATGTATGATTTTACGGAATAGTTTGATGCTGTGTCCATTGAGCAAAATGCAGTGAGCTCCCAACAAAGGGTTCTTTGCCAATTTTAAAGTACCAGTCATGCATTTCTTCCTATGGAATGGACCTGAAGTCCAATTATAAAGTTGTTGGTTACTACCATAATATCTGTATCATTATTGCACCTGTGGACATGTGTTGCCAGAGTAGTCAACTCACAGGGTTCCTGGCTGGCTGAGACTGTTATTGGCTTTTTTCCCTAAGCTGCCTGCATAGTCCCTTCCATCCATACTGTGAAGGCTAGCCATCAGGGAGAAGCTTCCTGGTTAGTATGGACTTGATTTCTCTATGACCTATTACCATACCAGACCGTTTCTCAAATGTTTTTTGTTTATGTTTTGAATATTTTTAGACAGAATGGCCATTGAATTTGTCAAAGGTTTTTTTTTCTGTATCTCTGTCTAGAAAATATCTTCTTAAATTCACTGAGGTAAAATGATGTTAATATGTTTCTCCCTGAGCAGCAATCTATACTTTCCTTGTCCAAAGTCTTCTTGGTCGCAGAGAGTTGTTGTTTTTTTTTTTCTATTTATTTATTATGTATACAGTGTTCTGTCTGTGTATGCCTGCAGGCCAGAAGAGGGTTCCAGATCTTATTACAGATGGTTGTGAGCTACAATGTGGTTACTGAGAATTGAACTCAGGACCTCTGGAAGAACAGCCAGTGCTCTTGACCGCTGAGAATGCTGAGTATATTTTTAATGTTCTTATGAGATATCTTTTATAAATTTAGTACCCATGTTATACTCACTTTCTAAAAGATATTTGGACATTATCATTTCATGTGTTCTCAAACAGTTTATGCAATATCAGGAACATTTTGTCTCTGAAATATTCAACTGTAATTCTAAAACAACAAAAACAGAAGTTAGGTCACTCCATGTGTATTGCTAATACTGTTGGTCTTCCATTTAAAATGTGCTAGACATCTCTAAATGTGAGCCTACAGTTTTATTTACGTGTTGATTTGCTCTCTAGTGTGTCTTTATGAAGATATACTGTAATTTTTTTGAGCCAAGATCAGTGGACATTTGGATTTCATGTTATTTCAGACTACATTGAAAGAACATTTCTAAACATATCTCTTGGCACATTTGTGGGAGTTCTGAGGATGAATTCCTTGACCAAAAAAGTTCCTATTTATGAAGAATTAATCTTCTAAAAAGAGCATGAGAAAGACAAGGCAGAGCTGAATCTTATAGAAAAGAAGCAGCAGAAGGGCTATGACTTTGAGGCCTTGAACATCTCCACAGGAATGCCATCTCTAAGGAGTTTATCTCTAAGTCATTTTTATTTTTGTTTATAATATTTTTTAAAATCAGCTTGGAAGCTTTTGTCATAACCGGCTTGTGAACAATATGTTTTAGTTAAGTTTCATTAGTGGAGAGGTAAATTTATAATGTTCCTTGTCATTAGGCTGAAGATTGGCACTGAGGTCCCAGCCTATGTCCGTTCTGAAAGCACTCTCAGCTGCACCTCTTTCTGCAGGAAACTGCATCTGATGCAGAGAGCCTGAGTAATTTTCAAGCCTGGACTTGGAAGGCTCATATTTCTCATAAGAGCTTGAAAAGTAACTATGTGAACTTTTAAGTCATTCAACTTGAAGAAATGTTATTTTTCAGTGTAGTTGTGGTTGTTAGCATGTTTGGGTAGCCTGCCTTCTGCCTGTGTTTGTTTCCAATGCTAGGTGAACTTTGGAGACCCATATTTGCCTTTCCCCCGTTGCTCAGTGAGTTTCCATTAAAGCTATTTGCTTTAATTCTTAGGTCAACTGGAACAAATATTTTGCCTTTACAAATACTCCAGTAAAGTCATCAACATGCATTGAAATGGCCCATGTTCATTTGGGGTTTTTTGTAACAGACCTCTCTCCCCCACCCACCACCACCACCAAAGTATATTTTATAGCAGTGTTTTTCATTAATGGATTCAGAAAAGTAGTTTTCTTTTTGGAACTGTGTCAACATTTTATGGAATGCAATATCTAGATGTCACAGTATTTGTTTGTTTGTTTTTTGCTTAACCACGATTAAGCGTCCAAAGAGGTACATCAGCTTTTCTGGCAGCTACAGTACTGCAGTGTCAACTGTATCATAAGATCGTTTTAGGAGTAAGGCTGGGACGTTGGAACTAAAAACAATCTGAAGAGAAAGATGGCTTTCTCAGCTTTCAACGGAAGCTCAACGAGGACACGCTCATTTTCACCACCCCTTCCGTTCTTTGTGGGCCCTGAGTATTTGATATGAAAGTTACACGATAATCTCCAGCCTCGAACGGCCTCTCACCATTGCTCATCAGCACTTTTATTGAAGATCATAATTGGCCTGATTCCAGGAGACTGTAAGGCAGCTGTTAATACTCAAGCAGCTTTTCCCTCAGCCCTTACCACTATGTCAGATAGTTGCCACCTAGCCTTCCCTACTCAGGAACACTTTCCTTGGTCCTCTCCACTAGGTTTGTCTGTTGGCGCTTTGACCTGGGCCCTTCCTACACAGCTGACCTCGGCTCTCCTCTCCACAGCCATTGCCCCTGCACTCTCGTAGTTAGGCCCAGCTCCGCTGTTGCTGATGACATGCCCACTGGATGCTGCGGTGATGCTTCACATCTGTCTTCCCAGTGTCTGACTCTTGTGGTACCTGAGTTTTCTGGGCACATCTCCACAGTGTTTCATTAAACTACAGGATAGGAAAATTTCAATCCCTTCCTTTAGGCTCTGTTACCCTAATGACCAGGGAAGTTATTCTGGACATTCCTTGCACATGTTATCCACATGTCTTTGATGCTTTTTCTCCACTATTCAAAATGTTTGATATTCACTTAATGGCTCTTTGTTAACTATTTCATTTCATGCTGATGGCACAAAGGTAAGCGAACAAGTACCAAAGTAGGAAGTGTAAAGGAGCTGCTGAGATGCTCAGTGATAAAGGCACCTACCACCCAGCCTGCCCCTGGACCCACATGGCGGGAGGGAGGCCATCTCCTGAAAGGTGTCCTCTGACTTCTGTATGTGTACTGGTGGGTAGCTACCCTCATCTGTATGTACACAATAAGTAGATGTTTACTAAGAGCTTAATGTCCTAATTGTATTTACCTACGGGTGAAGCCGCCGTTTTTTCCCGTTTCCCCTTTGTATCACCTCTGTCCTGCTTCCCTCCCCAGCTCGCCGTCTTCACAGTCTCCCTAGCCGCCTTTCCTGGAGTTTGTTACTCTCCTTGTGTCCTCACATCGAGCATTTGGAGCCACAGACGAGAAAACAAGGCATGCTTGTCTTTCTGTGTCTCGGTTTCCTCCCCTCATATATTTACTGGATTTCTCTGAAATGTTCACTTTCACTTTTCTTTACAGCCCAATAGTATTCATAGTGTATATGTGCCACGTTTGCATTTCCAGCTGAAAACATTTAGGTTGTTTCTGTTTCCTAGCTGTTGTGAATGGTGCAGCAGTGGATACAACTGAACAAGTATCTACGGATGCTTGCATCTCCTGACCCCAGCTTTCCCATGACCCATCCTCTGCAGTATTGACAGTTACGTTAGCTCCTTTTCTTCCTAGGAAATCATTAGTATGCCAATGTTGTTTTTTGTGCCCTTTGCAGGCAGCCCTTCTGTTGAAACTCACCCCTTTAAGGTCTACTGTAGTCCAGTACCCCCAAGAGGCTCTCTGCAGTACTGCCTGCTCACAGCGGCCTGCCCAAGGCCGTCATCTGGCAATAGTCAAGCGTAAATTGGCTCTGCATGTTCCTGTTGGGATGCCTTGTATCCATTAGCTTTCCAGAGCCTTCGTCCTTGCATTGTCTGTATATAAGCCTTCATGGTCCTGAGCCACTTAAGAGGGTGATTGCTGATGTGATTCGAGCCATCATGGAAGACTGCACGGTGAGCTGTTGGAAATGCTCCCCCACTTCCTGGAAAATGTTCCTCAAGTCTGTGAATTAAGTGGAGTCAGAGTAAAAAGAGTGGACTAAATCCTGGCTCCAAATGTGAGTTCTGGTAAATTAACACCCAAAGCTTGTCATTCCCCCTTTTAAATACACGGAAATTGGTTTTAGAGCTGTTGAGGCTGTTTGGAGACTCTGTTCTCCAGCACGGCGGCCGTGCTCGGCGGAGAGCAGTCATGTGCTTGCCAGAAGAAAGAAATTCCCATCAGTGAAAAATGACAGAAGCTGCTGTCTTGACTGCACTGCCCACCGAGCTGAACTCCAGCGGGTCTTCCTCTCTCCTCTCCCACACCCCATACTCCTTCCTCAGAACAAGGGAAGAGGTGTTCCTGAAACTGTAGCCTGGAAGTTGAAACCAGTTTTCTTACAGAAAAAGCATGCCTGTTACCTTCATAAAATTACTTACGGATTCTTTTGGCCATATCTGGCAAATGAAAACACCATGTCTAAAATTGTTCCTATGGGAAACTATGTTCCCGGCTCCTAACAACAGACTTAGAAGTGAACTATTGGAATGCATCTTGTTTGAGGACAGTCTGTAGGGCAGCATTTGTGGCTCATTGTCAGTGAAAGAGAGATGACATTTATTTCACCGTTTTTGAAACCTCTGAAGTTATCAAGGATTAAGCATATTTAAAATAGTAACCATGTAAACTTATCATGTTATGTTGATATCGAGGATCTTAGATTCCTGGTATTGACCCAGCAGCTAAGATGCTCTTGTGCTCTTTAGACATCATCAGGACTTACTGTTTTTAAGGAAGGCAGAGCTTTGTGCTTCTGCAGGCTCCTCTGTGATTATATAACTGCTGAAACTCTGTCCCCCCTCCCCTTCCCCTGTGTGGAGGCTTCTCTGCCCATGTTTGGTAACTGTTCCACAGCAGATTCTGATACTGAAGGGAGCCAGCAGAACCCTTATTCGGACGGGTTGCAGTTTGAACAGCTCAAGACATAAGATTTAAGAATCTTCTATGTATGGAAGGGGTGTGACTCAGTAGTGGGATGCTTCCGGCATGTGCAAGGTCCTGGGCTGGCAAGAAGAGAAAAAAAATTCTCCTGTGCAACGAATCTTTGAATGCTCACTAGGTTTGGACCAAGTTGTCGAAGGAGAATATTCATGTTCTTGATGACTCCCTTGTTTGATGTTTCTCTGCCACAAGTCCCAGGAGCACATTTTTCTAACTCTCATTTTTCTTGTGTGTCATTTCTGTGACGAGCATCAGGCACACCTTCCTTTTCTTAAATCCATGCAGCTGTGACCACAGCGACTTCCAGGTCCTCTTCACTGTTTAGTCTAGGTTTGTATGCAGCTGAGCTCTGCCTCCAGTTAGCTTCCCTAGGACAAGGAAGATAAACTGCAGAAGTATAGGGAGCAGGCATGAATTCCCTGTCCACCCTGTGTGGCTGAGTCCAAGCACACTCTCAGTATTTAATAGCTTACAAGAAAGCATAAGAAGAGCACACCTAACCCAGAATATTTGCTTACTTGAAGGGAAAGATGTAATTTTCCAAGAACTGTGGAAATTGAGCAAGCTAAAAGAAACTTTTCTTTGAAAGAAATTCTTGGTGTATGTATGTGCCTATACACATCACTCACACACACACACACACACACACACACACACACACACACACACACCCCTAGTCATTTATGAAATGCCTACTTTACAGAATTCACAGAATAAGCAATAGAGTCCTGAAGATGTCTCTGTGCAGAGACAGAAGCTGAAATGATAGTTATCCATCAGTACATGCTGTAATACAGATTTGTAGCTAATGTGGGGGAATCCAAGAAAAGGCATTCACCAGCTAGGGCATTTCAGACTGCCTCACAGAACTGTGAAATCAGGGTTGATTCTTAAAGGCAAGGTATTCACAAAAGACTACGCTATTCTCTGTCATTACAGATGTGTTCAGTAACTTTAAATAAGGTTGAGAGTAAAGGCTGAGGAGGTTCTCTGGAACAGGGCTGACAGCCTTGGAAAGGCAGAGATCAAGGTGAGGAGGTAGCCTGAGACCCTAATTTAGGATGCAGGTGTGGGCAAAAGCTGGCCCTTCATTCATTCTTCCAGTCAGTGAATGTAGACTGGCAATCAAGGTCTCACAGAGTATTGCTTACTTTGGAAGACATTGAACAAATACCCTAAGTAGCAGGTACCGTAGCAGCAAATACTGGGTACTGGGAAGGCTTGAGGACTGGATTGGAGTCCCAGTTGGGAGTAGTTTATTGGAGGGATTGTCATTTAACCTGGAGTCTAATACAGACAGTAGGATGAACATGTTTGAAGGTTTCCCATGGAAAAATCCTGGCTTTGAAAGGACAAAAAAGTTGGAGCTCATGTCCATGGAAGGAAATAGGTTGTAGGTAGGACTAGAGTGGTAGATCTCTCAAAGTTTGTAGGAACTTGAATAGCTTTGGGACTTTGGACATAAGATATAGTCCATGATTTGATACTGGGATTTGGTTGGTAGAGAGCTTGCTTCCTGTGTACACATGAAGCTTTGGGCTCAGGCTCTATCACCAAAAAAGATGGACATAATGGCACATGTCTATAATTCCAGCACCAGGAATGTGGACACAGGAGTTCAAGATCATCTTTAGCTGCACAACTACTTTGGGGAGATCAGCCTGTGCTACATAGAACTTGTCTGAGACCAAGGGGCGGGGACAGAGACAGACACGATGGATGTTTAAGTAAAAGAATTCACATTTTCAGATTTGTATTTTTTAAAAGTCACTATCATATAGAATCATGGTCACATTTATGAACCATGACCTTTAGTAACACAGTATTTTAGGGGATAGGCATGTAACTCAGTGCTTTTCTATCATCCATGATGCTCTGACTGTGATCTCACCCCAGAAACTGAGTGTGGTGCCATCCACCTATAATCCCGGGGTTTGGGAGGTTGACACAGGCGGAACAGAAACTCAAGGTTGGTTGACCCTATTGCCTTTGTTCCTGTGGGAGGAACAGCATATCATGGTAGGAGCATATGTCAGAGCAACATCAACTACCCGATAGCCAAGATGAAGCGAGAAGACAAGGATGGCCCAGAGTCCCACCATCCCTTGAAGAACACACTTCTGATGAGCCACGAAAGCTCCTACCAGCTCCCACCCCTTCACAGTTGCTCCTTTAGCAATAGTTTCTGCCTTGGGACCAGCCCTTTAACACGGGGACCTTTGAAAGGACTCAAGGTCAAAACCACAGGAGATTTCTGGTGTGGAATTGGTGAGGACAGCGTTGAAGGGTTATGTTTATTGTAATGATCTGGGTAAGAGGTGGTGAGACCATAGAGTGAGGCAAGGAGGAGATGCCCAGAGACCAAGTATTTCCCACACAATGGCAGAAACCTACTGTGGGATGGAGGTTGGGGTAGTGATGAGCTAGCTGACCATTACACAGTTCTAGCTTGGAGTGATTCTAGTAATGGTGTTAACTTTTATTTAGTGTAGTTGAAAAATTTTTTCGTTTAAATTTTGGAAGGAAAATAATAGAAAAAGTTCTATAAGTCATTTTCCACGGTGTTTTATGATTGTTTTGTGAGAGACATTATCCTTAGTGTTCAAGGCTTCTGTTTTGTTTGTCCTTGGTGCTGCTGGAGGTTGAGTCCAGAGCCTGGTGCCTGCAAGGACGGTGTTCCACTATTGATGTATACCCCAACCCTTTTTTGTCTTTTGTCTCTTCCCTGAGAATTCCTGCTGAAAGCCAACCAATGCCCCCCTTTCAATCTCCAGGACAGAGCAGCCTTTGGGTGTAAAGGCTGCAACCCAACTGTTAGCACTCCCAGCTTGGTTGTAATATAGGTACAATACTCAATACCCCCTTCCCCCACTCATCCATTTCATGGGTCTTTCTTTAGCTGGCTTGTGCAGCCATCTGCGTGTATTTCTCAGCAGGCAACAGTGAAAGCTGGGATTAGTTGGTACAGATGTGCACACATGCACATCCCCTCACAGGCATCTCTTGGATATTTCCAGAGAACCGCCCGGAGTTCCTCATGATAGAAGGCTTTGGCACAGTGCTTATCACTAGGTAAACGTCAGTTGTCACTACTATTTTTAAATCCTTATCTATCTATCTATCTATCTATCTATCTATCTATCTATCTATCTATCTATCTATCTATCTATTTATTTATTTAAAGCTACTATTTTTGGTGTTGTGATGGGTCCAAACATAGTGGATGCAAAGCTTCCATGAACTAAGGTCATGTATGAATGTATATTGATATCTTCAAAGCAAATTCCTTCAGAGCTGCTGGAGTAATATCTCAGAAGAGAACTGGTAATCAGTCAGTAAATGAGATTTCCAGAACTGTCACAGTCCTGTGCCACCATTAAAAGTTGGCTAGAGGGCTGCAGAGATGGCTCAGAGGTTTAGAGCACTGGCTGTTCATCCAGAGGTGCTGAGTTCAATTCCCACCAACTACATGGTGGCTCACAGCCATCTGTATGAGGTCTGATGCCCTCTTCTGTCATACAGACAGAATGTTGTATACATAATAAATAAATCTCAAAAAAAAGTTGGCTAGAAAAACAGTCTGGAATACTAGTCAGAGTGAAAACAAATGATTGTAGACTCATTCAGGAAAAACAAGTTTTGTGTACTCTGTTTATATTGGTAATTACTTCTGTCTCACTTTCTTGGTTATAAAAATTGGAAAGCCGCCTCCACATTAGAGCCCAGTTGGTGATCCAAGTCCACGTGAAACTTTCCCTCCCTCCCTCCCTCCCTTTCTTCCTTCTTCCCTCCTTCCTCCCTACCTCCATCCTTCCTTTCTTTCCTATTTTGAACCAGACTAATCCAGAACACACAGACATCCACCTGCCTTTGACACCATGCCCAGCTGGAGGACTATAATCCATAAAGTTAAATGCTATTTTTTTCTAGAAAATAATTTTTGTAACTCTTGAGCTAGTTTTAGAGAAATATGGTTGTTTATATATACAGAATTCTATAAAGACTTGGTGATTACTTTGGTGAGAAAGGTTTTTTTAAATCAGATTCTAAAGATTAACTGTTATATTACATTTATTGTTTGTGTTCAGAAACTGCTCCTGACTGTGTGGCTGCAGTTGCGACCCTCTGTCTCATTGTGGACATTGTGCTCAGTGCTGTAGAAAAGCAGAAGTTCCTAGACTTTTCTTAAGTCTGGACTCATAGCACCATCAGGGCAACTCAAACCATCTGGATCTGGTGCTCTCTTTTAACCTCTAGATACTGCATGCAAATGATCCACATAACAGCTATGCAGGCCAACACCTATACATATGAATAAAAGCATATGAGGAGGGCTGGAGAGGGCTCAGCTTAAGAGCACTGACTGTTCTTCCAGAGGACCTGAGTTCAATTCCCAGCATCCACATGGCAGCTAACAACTGTCTCTAATTCCAAGATCTGACACCCTTACACACTTAACAGGCAAAACACCAATTCACATAAAATAAAAATAAATATTTAAGACAAACAAAACAAATGAATCTAAAAAAAAATCAAGACAAAGAAGAGTTCAGTTAACATAGTTTTCTTAGGTTTCTGCCGATGGGATAAATGCCTTGACTAAAGCAAATTTACAGTCTGTCAAGGAAAACCAAGGCAGGAACTGAGGCAGAAACCACAGAAGGAGGAAGACTGCTTGGTGGCTTCCTCCCCCTGCTTGTGCTCAGCCAGCTTTCTTATACAACCCAGGACCAGCTGCCTTGGGATGGTGGTTGGGATGCTGCTGCTCATAGTGGTTGGGTCCTTCCACATCTTCATAAATCAAGGCAGTGAGTCGGCTGAAGTTCCTCCTTCCCAGGTGGGTCCAGGTGACAACCAAGAACAAACATACTAGTCCCTGACCAGAAGGGACATTTCCTAGTTCTTTGAAACCCTGGTGCTAGATGAAGAAAAGGGGGAAATTGGGGGTCCTAAGAATTTAAAGTGATCTGCTATGCACTGCTTGTCAGGAGAAGGCAAGGCACTTGCCCATCTCCAAGAGAAGTGGCTATAAGGTAAGAGTCTGGACAGGGGACTGTAGAATATGTTGATGGCCAGGATTCCCATATACCGGAATTGACCCCAAAGCTGTCAAGAACTGCAAGACCTGGGCGGACATCTTGGTAGCAGGTGACAGAGGATTATATACAAAAGTCCTCAATACCACTTAAGTCCTCAGGGCTGTACCGTTATCTTTGGAAAATGAGAGGGGGGGCCCTCAAAAACAGCTGAAATTAAAAAAAAAAAATGAAGTCTCTTGACCTGGAACTTGAAACAGAAAATAAATTGGTGTAGAAAATAAGGTTATAGGGGGTTGGAGAGAGGGCTCTCCCAGAGGTCCTGAGTACAATTCCCAGCAACCACATGGTGACTCACAACCATCAGTAATGAAATCTGGTGCCTTCTTCAGGCATACAGGCATATGTGTAGGTAAACAACTATATATATAATAAATCTTAAGAGAAAAAAATAGGTTTAAAAAAAGTAAATAAGGTCATGTTCCTTGATAAAAGTAAATTTATAGACTGAAGATTACAAGCTGACATTTTTGTGTGAACTGTGATAGTAAACCTCAGTTTACCGTGGGCCATTGAACACACTTTGGAATGTGGGTGTGTATGATGAAGGTACACAGATGAGTTATAGCAGAGCTCCAGAATGAGAAGCTGGAGAAATGATGCTAAGTGTCAAGGCCAGAGACACCTGAAGCGGGGGGGGGGGGGGGGGGGGGGGGGGGGGGGGGGGGGGGGGGGGGGGGGGGGGGGGGGGGAGAGAAAGAGGGAATGGGATGGGATGGGGTTTGCTTTTGGTTTGGGTTTTAGATATGGGACCCAGGGTCTGATATATGTAAGGCAGGACCTCCACCCCTAGCCCCTAACCATCGACTAAATTTGTTGTTGATAGTGGACTTGGTTTTTGTTTTGTTTTGTTTTGTTTTCTCTGGGTAGCTTTGGAACCTGGCCTTGAACTCACAGAGATCTGCACACCTCTGCCTCCTGAGTGCTGGGATTAAATAAAGGTGTGCACACCCCCACTGGGCTAGTGGGCTTGTTTTTAAAAATGATTTTATTTCTTTTAGATTATGTGTATGGGGGATATGTGAACATGAAGGAGAGCCTGGATACCAGAAGAGGGCCTTAGAAGACCTGGAGGGTACAGGTGTTTGTGAGCCACCCAGATGGTTGCTGGGAACTGAACTTAGGCCCTCTGCATAAGCAGAAGCCCTCTTAAAGGAAGAGCCATTTCTCCAGCATGTTTGTTTGAGTTTGTAGATCAGGTTTTGTTATGTATCCCTGGCTGGATACTTGCTCTATAGCCCAGGCTGGCCCAGAACCTACAGCTATCCTGCTTCCTTTTAACTCTTGAGGTACATAGATTACAAGTTTGCACCTACATGCCCTACATGATTGCAGTTTTGATAGCCTTGCTCAGAGTGTAGAATTTAGAGGCAGGTTACCCAATAAACCTGTTTCAATTTTACTTTCTCAAAATACAATTGAGTAAATGGGGGGAGGGGCAATGAACTGTGGCTCAGAACACCAAAGGGGCCTGAAGTTGTCTCTGTGAACTCCAGCTTGAGAAGCCAGAGGTGGCAGTGAACAAATGCCACACAGACCTGACTACCCCTCACCACAACACCCCCTCACCCCCTCGCCCCTGGCTCGGGGCCTGCACTGTGCAATTGTACCAGGGCTAGCCACCCAGGGCTGTGGGGGTAAAACACAACACTGAGAGCCGAGTGAGTTGTTTGGTACAGAGACAGCCTGAGAGCACCCTGTGGGAAACCGGACTCACTGAGAGATCAGCAGGAGCAGAAGCTGGGGAAGAATCCAGAAGTGTGGGGGCGGGGGGAGGAAAAGGGGGCTGAGGAGAGGAAGAGGAGAAAGCATTAGCAGCACTTGGGGATTTCTGATGCCAGCGGAAGTAAAAGCCACAGAGGCAGAAAGAGGAAGTGGAGCTTTACAAGGCCGTATTTCCCAGTGTCCCTTTCAAGCTCCTTCCCCAAGAAGCAACCATATTAGGAGAAAGACTGGAGGGAAATGTCCTGTTTGTTCCTCACACCTGACTTTGAGGTGACTTTGACTTCTGAACCTTCTGCCCACCTAAGAAGCAGGGGCGGGGCGCGGTGCTGAAAACCTTTTGTGTCATGTTCCTGAGGAAGGGGAGGGGAGTGCAAAGGAGAAAAACAACATCAAAACCGGGTTTTCTAGGAAGTTTTTAAGACTTAATTTATGCTCAAGGCGAGTCATAAAAACAAATGTGCATCTATGCCTGTAACTGCCAGGTGGGATATGATAAAAGTTCCTCTCAAGTTCCCAGCTGCTATTTGAGATCTATTCACTGAGAGGCAATGCAAGTGTATGAGATGTGCTCCACTTGGAGTCAGGCATAGGTGACCACCACATTAACATATCTAGACTGAGCTGTCCCGAGCACCAGTCAAGAGCTGACACTTTTTGAAATGTCAGATTGTAAGGAAATATGGGTAAAGTAAATTTATCACCTTGACCGATCACAGGGTTCAGCTCAACGACATCACGTAATTCACATTGTTGTACAACCACTGCCAACACCCAGTCTTCAGAAACGTTTACAGCTCCTCTGGCTAAAACTCTGTGCTAACTAAAAATAACTCCCAGGGCATGGAGTGGTGGCTTAGCAGTTAAGAGCACTTGTTGCTCTTTTCAGAGTACAGGGGTTCAGTTCCCAGCACCCACATGGCATTTCACTCCAGTCCCATGGGATTCATTGCCTCTTCTGACTTGTGTGGGCACCAGGCACACATGTAGTGTGTGTTTGCATGTGTAAACAAAACATTCACACATATAAAACAAAATATAAACATTAAAATTAAAAGCTAGTCATTTTTTTCCCCAGCTGTTGACAATGACCTGTCTACTTTCTGTATCTCTGAATTACCTAAATTCCCTCCATAAGTGGAGTCCTGTGATATTCATTGTTTGGAACTGGTTAATTTAGCATAAGTTACCCATATTGTCCCATGTTTCAGCATGTCCTTCTAAGGCAGAACGAGACTGTTCTTTTTGAGGGAAATGTATGTTAAAGAAATCTCTTAAAAATTATCTCACACTCACTCCCCCTGAGGCTCAGGAATCATTATATAGGGGTTGTAAAGTTATAGAGGCAGAGATAGTGAGATTATAAGGAAGCAGTGTTTCCCAGACTTGACAGGGAAGTTCCACATAGGTACACGGTGGCTGTGACATCATGCACCAGATTGCCACAAACTCAGGCCAGATGGACAGGGGAGGTGGGCACGAGTCTCACCCCTATTTGAGGAGCTTTTGGGGTTTGAAAGCTGCTGTGACAGTCACCTTCTCTACAGCTGTGGCCCTTGGTAGGCCATGCTACAGTGTGTACGGACAGCACAATACGGAGTTGATCAGTTAAAAAAATTATAAAAGGAAGATACAGACTTGATAGGGTCAGAGGTGGATCTGAGAGTGAATCTAATCTAAATACATTGTATGAAATTTGCAAGGGATTAATTAAAAATGTACGTCTCTGTACTGCTGGTTCATGCCTGTATTCAAGTGCAGAGCAGGTACTATCTATCACCTTGACCTCTTCGCCAATGTAGATGTAGGAATCACCTATGACCTTGGGGCACCAGTGTTAGGGGCGTGGCTGGAGGGCTGCTGAAGATCAGGGTGCGTGTGCAGCCCCTTTCTCCTAGGGAGTGAGCAGGCAAGTCAGACAGCCAGTGACACAGCTCTGGGTACCCAGCAGCTCTGCCAGAGGCTGAGGGTGCATAAGGACAGCCTGACCTGTGGTGTGAGACTCACACCACAATTAAAAAATGTCAAAACACATATATCCCTGTCATATTTGAAACTGCCAGAGTTAGGAGCAGGTCTGTTGGGATGGATCTATTGGGAGCAGGTTGCAAAAGGAGCCCAGAGCTGGACTTCAGGCTATCATCATCTGGGCCCTCTTTACTTCCTCGATTGGTTCCTTTTCTTGGTTCTCATCTTTATTTTGTTTTATTGTTGTTTGACATGAAGCTTCGAGGGATTGCCCAAGCTGGTTTTGAGCTTCCTGGGCTGTCTGCCTGGGTCAGTGGCCGGAACCATAGGCCTGTGTGACTGGGTGTAGGTAATAAAGGAATAGTTACTGATCATTAACACATGTCTATGACTCTGTCTCCCAGGCTAAGACCTGTTTTCTAGGACTCAGTGTGTCACTGAGCTGTAGAATGGCTGCCTAGGACATCCAAGGCTCCATCCCCAGTACTCAGTCCTGGGGGTGAGTCAGTTTCTACACATTCCATGTCTCCTTTTAGTAGCCCTTTGCTTTTCAGGGACACTAAGAATATTACCAGAGACTTAGAAAGGCAGTTGGTAGGGTTGTAGGTGCTATGAAATAAGATCTTTTCTACAAATGACATTACTTAACATTTGGGAATGTGTTAGCTATAGCTTTCTTTTATGGTGTGTGTGTGTGTGTGTGTGTGTGTAATTCTAGCTACTGGGAAGGCTGAGGCAGATGGCTTGTGAGTTTGAGGTCAGCATAGATTAGTTAGATAACAATGTGCTTCAAAAAGACTTTTTTTTTTTTTTTTTTTATGGCTGCAGAGATGGCTCAGTAGCTATGGTTGAGTACTACTGTTCTTGTGAGGACTGGATTTGGGGTCCCAGCATCCACATAGAGTGGCTCACAACCAGCTGTGACTCTCGCTCCAGGGAATCCAACACTCTCTTTTGGCCTCCTTGGGCATATACACTCATCTACACACATATACACAAACATTTCTAATGTATAAGTAATATACTTATATATATAATATGTAGATATATGTATCTGAACATATAGCTCATTGGTAAAACATATACTTAACATAGGATGGGTCCTTTCTTAGATCTTCAGTATGAAGATATAATATAAAAATATTTACCATTTACAGGTAGACTGTTGGTGGTATAAAGCACATTTTTTTGCATTTCAAAACATTTTAGTGCTCATAGAGATTATTTTCTTTTTAATATCTCTTATGCAAAGGATAGTACTTAGAAACCCTTTAGTCATCAACTTTACTTTGAGATTCTAAAATGAACGCTCCCAGACGTGTGTATGTGTGTGTGTGTGTATGTGTGTGTGTGTGTGTGTGTGTGTGTGTGAGCTCCTGCACTGTGTGCATATATGTACCAGTCCTCTGCTCTTCTGGGATCTCTTACCTTCTCAGGGTTGTGATTAGGTTGAGTTTGCACTTCCGTTCAGCCAAAATGATTTCAGTTCTGCTGTGAACAGCCACCTCCACCCACACAGTTGCCACGGTAATTCTCTCAGGGTTTCTCTCAACCCACCCAAAGTTATTTATATCACTTTAGCTTTGACATCTAATAGTTGTGTCTATAAACTACTTAAAACAAAAGTCACCCCGGGCTTCCCAGAAGAGGCTCTGGGTTGGAGTCCCCATGTGAGAAGAGCATGGGTTGTGGTGGGCCTGCCAGCCTCGGCTCTTGTTCTCCCTGAGATTGCTGCTCTTAGCCTCTGTCCCTCTGTCTCATTAGCTATATAGCTAGTCTTATTTTAAATCAGTCCAGACTAAAGCAAACAGTGTTGTTCTTCATGGGTCAGACAGTATGGCACTATGGTTAAGGGTGGGCCTGGTAAGCTACAGTGTCACATTCCTGAGTAGTTTTTGTGCATCCTGGTAGGTGGTTGGTTTGCCTATTTTTTCAAAATGTTGCCCAAGATATGAATGGGGACTAGATGGCAGCAAGGGCACCCAAGCATCTCTAGGGAAGGCTAACCGCGGAACCATCCATTGGACTTGCCTCCTGGTGCTCATGCCTCCTCCTACATGATCCCTTACATGGAGTCCTTATAGCTCAGTGGTAGGCCATTTGCCTAGCATATGCAAAGCCAAGCACTGAAAAATAAAAATTAAAAAAGACAAAAAAGAGGAAGGGAGGGAAGTAAAAACAAAATAAAAAAAACCAATCATGTCTGCTTGTAGGACACATAAGTGAGAGGGTGGTGAACTCTGCCTGGGTGAATATAAACAATGAGCAATCAAGTCTGCCTGAGGACAGGATTAACTACTGTGAGGCAGGGCCACGGAAGGCTTCAGAGGGTGAGGAAGTCCAGGCCCCCAGCACTCACCACCCGTGTCATTATGAAATCTCCACTTACATACCCAGCTTTATCACTGTGCTATTCTTGACTGTATTGTTAAGGGAAGCTTAACGTAGCACATGGCTGTCTATCTTAATTGTACTTGTTTTGAATTATGAGTAATAGTATATTGGAAAGAAATGCGCAAGTTACTGCATGTAGACAGAGCAGCAGAGCAAAACCATGGAGTCGGCCTGTTTCGTGGGTTTTCAGGGAGGACTGTTCATTCGTGGTGTTTGGATGTCTGGGGAAAAACCTGAGACCAGAGTAGAGCTGGAGCTGTGGCCAGCAAGCAGTGCAGGAAGCCTCATAGGCTCTGTCGAGAATTTGGACTTTGTTCTGGGGTACCAGGAATACGTTCAAGAGCAGGGAAGAGCAATCTGTACTTTAGAGGGATCTTTGGTACCAGCATCAGGGAAGAATGCAGACAGGGTCATTAAAGGCTCCTTCCTAGCAGATGTTTTGTGAGTGGAAAGAGGAAGACTAGATACTGTAGGGAAAACCTGGGCTTGTTATTAGGGTTATGATGAGTGTGGAGAGTCCACTCTTCCCAGTGAGAGCTGCTGTGTTCACTGTAAGATCGAGCCCAGACGAGAACTTGGAGTCAAAGAGTCTGTGGTGAGATCCTTGGAGCCCTTTGATCAGCTAAGACACAGATGACATAACAAAGAAGAGAATCGAGGGTGGAAACTGTAGTTTTATGGTGGTTTGCATGAAAATGCCCCCCCACCCTGGTTAGTGGGACTGTTTGGGAAGGTTTGGGAGGTGTGGCCTTGTTGGAGTAGGTGTGGCCTTGATGGAGTAGGTGTGGCCTTGATGGAGTAGGTATGGCCTTGTTGGAGTAGGTGTGGCCTTGTTGGAGGAGGTGTGGCCTTGTTGGAGGTGTGGCCTTGTTGGAGTAGGTGTGACCTTGTTGGAGTGGGTGTGGCCTTGTTGGAGGAGGTGTGTCACTGGGGGTGAACTTTAAGGTTTCAAAAGCCCATGTCAGGTCCAGTCTATTTCTGTCTCTCTACCTGAAACTTGTAGATGAGATGTGAGCTCTCAACTACTTCTCCAGCACCATCCTGGCTTGCTTGCTGTCATGATGGTTATAAACTTGTCCTCTGAACTGTAAGCAAACCCCCAATCAAATGTTTCCTTTTATAAGTTGCCTTGGTCATGGAGTCTCTGCAATAGAGCAGCAAGTAAGACAGCCTCCCTTCTCCCCCTTTAAATGTTCAATGACTTTTTATCTTTTACAAAAATTATCTAAACCCAGCAGGTTATCAGAAGTGGAGATGTCACAATTTCAGAAGGCCTGTAGCTCCTGGCACTGTAAGACGTAAGCTGGTGCTTTTGAGTTCAGAAGTGCTTCTCTGGAAGTGGACAGACTTATAGCTGTAGGTAATACTAACACTGTGTGGAGTCTGCTCACCTGGGTGTCCATCAGCAGGCCTTGAAATGTCTGCAGGAGTGCCAGGTACAATGGCCAGTCCAATACAGAACAAAGGAAATGCTGGTCTCAGCATCAAACAAAGACAATTGCAAAATCCCCTCATTGTTAGCCAAAGATGCTGTGATCCTGAGATCATCAGGTAGTTTCTAGTAGTGGCAGAAGAGGAACCACAGGCAGGGTGTGTGAAGCAAGGTTTGAGGGCAGCACAGTCTGAAGTGACCGTGGTAAAGTCTGTGTTGATTCAGGTTGGAGTATCGATCTGTCAAGTTTTTGGTGAAATGGAGAGGCGAAGAATTAGGAGCTGGGAGTAACGTCGTTGGCTTGGTTAGTAGAGTACTTGCTATTAAAACAAGGGTCTAAGTTTGGGTTCCCTGCATCCATGTGTGAGAGCCAGGAATGTCTGTGTGCATCTGTAACCTCAACCCTGGGGAGGCAGAGACAGACAGTCAGCCTGGCTCAGTCAATGAGCTACAGGTTCAGTGAGAGAATATGGCTCAGAATAAGGAAAAATAGAGTAGAGAGTAAGAGAGAAAGACATCCATTGTCAGCCTATGGCTTCCACATGTGTGTATACTCATACCCCTGCAGGTTCATAAGTACACACACACACACACACATGCACACACGCGCACAAGTACACATGAACACAAACTCTTAGCACACCTGCATATACAGGTACACACAGACATCTGCAGGTACATCTGCATGCACAAGTACACACACACACACACACACACACACTCACACACATATGCACATGCACACATACACGGACAGAAACATATAACACATACACATATCCCTGAAGGTACATCTGCATGAACAAACACAAACACATGAAGACATAGCACACAATCATACCTTCAAATATACCAGCAAGTACAAATACACACACATGGACTTTTAACAAACCTCTCTCTCTCTCTCTCTCTCTCTCTCTCTCTCTCTCTCACTTAAAGTTGAAAGCAGACAGGCAGTGGTGGTGCATGCCTTTAATTGAAGTGCTTGGGAGACAGATGCAGGCAGATCTGAGTTTAAGGCCAGCCGGCTTTGTAGAACAAATTACAAGATAGTTAATGTTACATAGAGAAACTCTATCTCAACAACAAAACACAAAGTTGAGAAATATAAAACCCTAATGGAAAGATGATGATTGAGAAAACAAGCTCAACATTGAATATCTTTTATTAAAATAAATAAATCCCTGGGTGGTGGTGGTGGTGATGGCAGTGGTGGCACACACCTTTAACTCTAGCACCCAGGAGGCAGAGGCAGGTGGATCTCTGTGAGTTCAAGGCCAGCCTGGTCTACAGAGGGAGTTCCAGGACAGCAAAGGCTACACAGAGAAACCCTGTCTTGAAATAAAATACATAAATCATTACAGACAATTCTTTAAAGATAATATCAGAATTATTTTCCTGTGTATATGGTCAGGCTGGGCCTTCTGGATGTGGAACAGCAGCCGAGGACAGACTTCAGGAGGTCAGAAGAAGGAAGAGAGAGACAGAGAGAGAGAGAGAGAGAGAGAGAGAGAGAGAGAGACAGACAGACAGACAGACAGACAGACAGAGAATCGGAATGGCAGAGTGAGCATTTTACCAGACGAGCCATGTTTTAAAAGACTATGGTTGCAGTTTGGTTCTATGACCATCTTAGTTGAGGGTGGCTCCATCCTTTGGCCGCTCAGGCACAAGCCTTAGGTCAGCCTTGGTGACCCTGTCTTTCATATGCCATATCTTTTTGTTCTGTGGCCAGTTTTTTTTTTTTTTTTAAGAAAACTTTGCTCTTTATTATTATGTGTGTATGATGTGTGTTTCTGTGTATAATGTGTATATAGATGTGGTTGTAGGTGTGCCACATTCAGTAGGGGCCACAACACAACTATGGAATCCATTCTCTGTTTCCATCTTTGCATGAGTTCTGGTATCAAGCTCAGTTGATCAGGCTTTTGTGGCCAACACTTATATCCTGTTAGCCATTATTATTGCTCCTTTTAGAAGTATCTGGAACCTGACTTTCTCGTAGCCACTCCCTTGCCTTGTACAAGCTATTACTAGGTATGGCCAGGATTGCTACTGTGTTGCTATTTCATCCTGGCCTTCAATAGCAGTACAAGCTAGATGGATCCTTAGAGAGTGTGTGCGTCAGATCATGTCACTCTGTTAAGAACCTTGCTGTGACTCCTTAAATTATTACAGAGTAAAGGTCAGAGCATCTGCTGTGGCCTCTGAGATGCTGACAGGTGGAGATCTGTCCCTCTCTGACCTCATCTCCAGAACTCTCCCCATACACCGCTACAGTCACCCTGGCCTCACATAGCACCTTCCTTTTTCAAGGATTCAGCTCTGCTCTGCCAAGAATGTTCTTTCCCCAGAGAGCTGTGGGGTAAATTTTGCTCTCATGACATTTTTTTTTAATGAAGCCTTTGCCTTCTTGGCTGAAGTTATGCATGTCCTTACACCACTTACACCATGCCAGTCACCAAGGAAGATCATCTCTACATTCTGTGGAGGACTGTTCAAATCATGCATCTTACAGCTACGTCAGACCCTGTTCCTTCCAGAGAACTCAGCATCCTGGTTTGGGACTCACCTGCTTCTTGTCAGTGGCTTTCACAGCTAATGCTGAGGATAGCATTTCAGCCAAATGGAAGAGAACATTTCTCAAGAGAATTTCTTCAGATAGACTTATGTCTTGCCATTTAAGAAGAATCCACCTAAATCTTATACCAACTTCACTTTTTAGAAAATGAAGATGTCTTATCAAACAGAATTAATTGTTCTTTCCTATTTTGTAATCTTATGTATTTATTGCCTCCCCCATTTCAATATAACACCTTTTGAATTACATAAGGCTACATTTCCTTTATTATGATCATAATATTTTTCCCTCCGACATTGTTTTAATTCCCTGAAAGACTGAAATTAGCAAATTCAAAGCAATCTGCCTAGAAATAAATGTACATTAAAATCTTAGCTTTTCCATTTTGTGGCTGAGCACCTTGAGCCATTTTGTGGCTGAGCATCTGGGATCTGTTGGTGGATCGTGAGTCTGTCCTGGTGGCCAGGTCTCAGGAAGGCCAGTGGATCAATGGCCTGTTATTTAAGACTACTCTCAGCATGGGTTTGGGTCTGTATGCAGTTAGCCAGGCTGTATTTCTTTAATACGACTAGCTAATACCATTGGTGCAAATAAGACCCAGCTACCATCACTCTACCTCTCTTATATATGAAATGAGATTTAATTTGAAAATTTACAGAACCTGTTTCTATAAAGCTTTGGCAATTCAACCTCTAGCATTAGTCAATTTATTGAAAATTATTTTTTTTAAACTTTTATTTATTTATTTATTTGCCTTGGTGTTTGCCTGGAACTGGAACTACAGACAGTTGTTAGCTGCCATGTGGGTGCTGGGAATCGAACCCGGGTCCTCTGGAAGAGCAGACGGTGCTCTTAACCGCTGAGCCATCTCTCCAGCCCCTATTGAAAATTATTAACTACCACTCTTGTTCCCTATGTACATTATGCAGCTTTCTTAGGTTCTAATGTGGAAAGGTTGGATCAAATGCATGGATTTTATATTCTTGAAAAATGTCAAGAGTAGATTTTAAAATGTTCTAACCATAAGAAATGAGCATGGGAATATGTTCATTAGCTCAATGTAGCCATTCCATAATGTCTACATATTTTGAAACATGTTGTATACCATAAATACATGTAATTTTTATTTGACTATTTGAAATGGTTTTAAAGAATGAAGGGGCTAAATGTTTAGCACATGAAGGAACAATGTAGACCTTGTCAGGTAGAACTGTTTTTGTCGGGATGCAGAATTGGAACCACAGTGTCTGCTCAGACACTGAGAGACTGGGACTTCTGAAGAGACTTGGCTACCCTCCCCTTTGGGATTCAGACTCCCAGCCCTAGTGGCTAAGGACACTTTTCTTTTCCCACTTCCAGTTCTCAATATCATAAAAAGGAAGTCACGTTTTCCCGTGTTTGTTGACCTGCAGACTTGCTTTAGCAAGGAATAAATTAGTCATAAACTCAGGTTGAGAACCTGGACTAGCACAGAACTGGGAACACATGACTCTTTTATCTGTCATCTCTGCTAGGAATTCATCTGTGGAGTAATTGCAACTGGAGATTTTGCAACTGTTTATACAGCATTTGAAATCCTAGACTTCTACTCCCAGGAGATCATGGTCAGATTGTTTATGTCTCTCATCAGTGGAATGAGAGTCACTTTATTATTTTAAATGGTCCCTCCATCTTGCCCCATTTCCTGATAACCAGCCTTCACCAAGAGACTGGACCAGACATCAGCAATTAGACATTAGCAAAATACAGATTGTTAAGCTAGTCCCTTATCTTTTAAGGTAGAGAGATTTCAGAGGCTGTTTTATATTTGCAAGGGGAAAATGTAAGATGAACATACTCAGGCTTATACTAAATTAAAGGGGACGCATGCTATATTTCTATTTTACAATTCACTGTCTCAGGGCTTAGGATGTTTGGAATGCAGCCTATGCCCTGTTGGCAGGGATTTTGAATCAATTTACAGTGTGTGAGATGGTAACACATGTTCTGGATCAGGAGCAGGGAATGTCCAGAGCTGTAACTCTGTCTGTCTCCCCATTAGCATAAAGTCTTGCAAACCTGAGGCTGGAGAAGTTCCTAAACCATTAGATTCAGTGTACATGTGTGTGTTTATAAATGCAACACAAAACATGGGCCCAGGGTAAGTGCTATAAATTGAGCTCATCAAATAACAAAACAAAACAAAGCAAACAACGACTTCTATTGAACAGATCACCTGGTATCTAGTATAGATGCTACTTTTTGTAAACTAGAAACATAACTGTGTGCCAATTTTCATGGGTGCCTGGAGTGACAGTGATGTTCAACAACAGCTGGAGAGTGCATCTGAGACTCAGTGGCGGCAAGAAGAAACTCAGCAGAAAGGTCCATTTTAATAAGTCAGAGAAGTGTGTGTACAAGATTCAGATAATGTAAGTTGAAACCTGATACCCCTGCGGCATGAGCTAGAAGCTGACTCTGGGCTCTAGAAGCTGAACACTCAAGTAACATGTAAGTGCTTGTAAGCTCAAGCATGAAGCTGGCGTCATTCGGCAGCCTTTGGGAAGTGAAATGCCAGGGTTCAGCAAAAAAGATGAAAGTCTGTTCCTCCAAAGATGTGATTTTTCACATTAAAATAATCAGAAAGAATTATTTAAATCTTAAAACTTAGAGTGTTCTGGACTCCTGCAATGAAAGCCTGCCTGGCTGCTTTTACTTTACCTGTATACACATAGGCCTTCTCTGATGATTGTCCTGAGTGAATGAATGAATTCAGTGGTTATATGATTTTAAATATTCAGACTACAAAATCATTCAGCCACTCATAGTTGACTTGGTGTTGTTAGAACATCTTATTAATCTGCAACATGATTTATTAAAGTATGTCTGAACTATATATCACTAAAATTTTCCAAAAAGTATCAGTCTGACAACAAACTGTCAAGAAAAAAGCCTAGTTTCAGTTAGAAGAAAGTTTATTTTATTGTTGCTTATTTGGATTCAGACCTGTAAGAATTTGTAAAATGGGGTGAGACAAGAAAATTATATGGGCAGCAGAGCAAACTTAGTGTCAAAAAATAGTGAAGAAGAAGAAGAAGAAGAAGAAGAAGAAGAAGAAGAAGAAGAAGAAGAAGAAGAAAAGATGGGTCTGTAGCACAGTGGTAAAGCTCTAGATCATGATACGGAAAAGAAAGAAACCTTGTTTAACACATGCAAGGCCCTGGGTTCCATCCCCAGCACCACATAGACCAAGCTCAGCTTAGATGGAGATAGAAGATCAGGAGTTCAAGGATATCCTTGGCTACATAATGAGATTGGAGAAAACCTGGAGTACATGAGACTTCTCCCATTCTCTCATCCCTGCCCCCAAAATAGGGAGTTGATAGAACCACCTCTTGATTTAGAGTATTGTCAAAGAGCACTTCCACTGAGCCTTGCAGTCTTGTAGAGAGTGACATTGTAGTGTATCTGGCACTCTTTCCTTCTTTCTTTCTTTCTTTTTTTTTTAAAGATTTATTTATTTATTATATACACAGTGTACAGAAGTGGGCACCAGATCTCATTATAGGTGGTTGTGAGCCACCATGTGGTTGCTGGGAATCGAACTCAGGACCTCTGGAAGAACAGCCAGTGCTCTTAACCTCTGAGCCATCTCTCCAGCCCATCTGTCACTCTTTCATGCTATGACAAAATGCTCTAGAAAATGACTTCAAGGAAGGCATACTTATCTTGTTGAATGGTTTTAGAGGTTTAGGTCCATTGCCCCTGAGCCTTGTTGTTTGGCATGGGGTAGTGTGATGGAGAGGGCATGACAGGACAGAGCTGATCTCCTCATGGCATCCTGGAAAGCTGAGAGAAAGAATGAGGGACTGAGGACAATATCTAGTCCCAAGGACCTTATTCTTTTAACTAGGCCCCATCTCCTACGTTTCCACCATAGTCTATCAAATTATGAACCATCAGTGAACCCAGGAGGTCAGAGCCATGATGATCCAATTATTTCCCAAGAGCCCTTCCTCTGGATACTGCTACATCAGGGACCAAGCATTGAACTTATGAACCTCTGTGGGGACATTTGAGACTGCACCATAACACCTTCTTATTCGACTTCTAGGCAAGCTTTATGAAGTGTTTCCAATCAGCAAAGTGCTTCTACATACTTGATTCTATCAGATGCTCCCTACCCCTCTTTACTGGAAGATAACGTATGGATGGGTTGATTCTTCAGTGGTGTCTGAAGTATCTGCTCTTAATCTATGAACATCACTTTTCCAGAGGCTTGACTTCATCAACTGCCCTGACAATGAGGAGCATTGTAGTCATTCCCTGTCTAGAACCTGCTCCTTTGGAGCTGCTGGGCTGTTTTCCGAAGCAGAGATGTCTGTGCTGCCCTGCTCCTTAGAAGAGCAGGGCAATTCAATCTTTCTCCTCCTCCGTGAAATCTTCCACACCTTGCTCTCTCTCTCTCTGATGACGCCACTCCAATTTACGTCCCTCCCTCAAGCATGCAAGATTTATCCCTTTGCAAAGGGAAAAATTATGCCTGGTGTGTGTGTGTGTGTGTGTGTGTGTGTGTGTGTGTGTGTGTGCCGGTGCATGTGTATGTGGTGTGGTATGTGGGTCACAGCACATCAGTGGAAGTCAGAGGACATTTCATGAAGGTTCTTTCTCTTCTTGTACTATGTGAGTCCTAGGATTAAAATTAGGCCCTCAAGCTTGTCAGCGAGGGCCTGCACCTTGAGATGTCTCACTGGACCTTCTGCAAAGGAAAATCCTTAGACCGTTCAGTAGGAAGAAGAATTCAAGATTGCTTAGACTTCCCCGTTTTTTTGAGGAGTAGCTTGTGTTTTGATAACACCCTCACTATGCAGACCCTGCCATTCAGTATCCTCCCAGATGAAGCCCAATCTCCTTTCTTCCGTCACAAAGCCACACTCTGCCCAAAGCAGACCCCTTTCTCCTCAGCATTTTCCCAGGTTCATTGCTTGGAAGTTCCTTTTGTTAGTACTTCCTTCTACTTCTTCCTGTTTACAGTATTAAAATATATACTCGTGTGTCGCATATATTTGTCAAAGAATACTTTCTTCTGGAAGCTGTCAATGTATTCTTTGCTTTCCCTGCTGAGTGACTTTGCCTGGGGTGTTTTGAGCTCTTACAAATAGCATTGCCATACATGTTTTGTAAAATATATTTAAATTATTTTCTCTGAATTTCTAGTGTCTACTACTGTGTCAAAGTTCTAGCCATTAATAGGGCTCATACCCCTTATTCAGCTTATTTTCAAGGGAAAGGTGTCATCTTACACTGTCTTTGGCATTGACGGAGTAGAGTTTTTCAAATCTTTCCCAATACTAAATTTTACAATGATTCACATTTTTTTCTGCTGTTATGAACTTAATCACCTTAAAGTGACATTGAGGGTCTAGAGCTATAGAGGGTTGACCTGAGTTAAGCTTTGGGGTTGTTCAGTCCTCAACATCAAAACTAATTAAGATAAAATCAAATGCTACCACTAATGTCTTGCTTTGCAGGTCTGAGCCAGGTGATCTGTTGATAGCAAAGTATTCAGCGGTAGGGAGCATGGTAGGTGGGTAAAGGCGCTTGCCATTCAGCCGTGAGGACCTGGGTTCTCCAACCCCTGGACAAAGCTGGATTTGGGTGACACATATCTGTAATCCCAGTACTGTAATGGAGGCTAGAGATTCAGCTGGTCAGTACGGCATAGGGCAGAAGCCCAAAGACAGACTTCACCTTGAAATAGAAATAATAATTATAATAATTATAGTAATAACGTAATAGAGAACTGACTCCCCAAAAGCTGTCCTGTGACCTCCACATGAGCACCTGCACACACACACACACACACACACACACAGACTCCCCAAAAGCTGTCCTGTGACCTCCACATGAGCACCTGCACACATACACACACACACACACACACACACACACACTGACTTCCCAAAAGCTGTCCTGTGACCTCCTCATGAGCACCTGCCCCCCCCCCACACACACACAGAGAAACACACAAAGGTAAATCTTTAAAAAGAATTGATGACTCAGATAGTGTTTAATATCTGGTCAAAATTTCAGGCTGAGTGGGGTAAGTCATTCCTGAATATCTATTGGGAAGACTGCAAGGTCTGGCAGAGATGAAGTGATGGGGCTGGGGGCAGGTTGGACCTTTAACTTCTGTTTGACAGTATTGTTAGTTCTGTAGTCTGATTACATATTTCCTCATCCACCGATTATTGCCAATGTTTCCTGGCTAATTAAGCACCCTTCACCCTCCAATCTTAGCATACCACCTCTAGTTTTAAGTGCTCACAGTGAATGAGGGCCCTAGGGAGGAGGAGGGGGTAGGAAGCCAGCTATAAAGGAAAACATTACATGAGCCCTAGACAGTGTTCTTTCTCCCACATCTTGTATTCCACTGCTCTCTGCAAATGCAAGTCTCAGGAACACAGCTGTGTGATGCTGGAGCCTCCCTCACAGCCCTCCTTCAGCTGCACAGCAGCCATGGGCGGAGGGAGGTTCCCACACCCGCTGTTTGGGATTCTGCCCCTTGGCTCTGACACACTGTCCTGAGTACTCTCTCTCTTCCAGTGCTGGCTCCACTTTGTGAGGCATCCTGCTGTTCCTCCAAGCTACTGTTGGCAGTGGAGTTGCCTCAGGTAGTGTCTCTGCATGTCCGTTCTGTTCTCTCTAAAGCTGACAGGCTGTTTCTCTATGCATTGGCAGTGGCCAGCCAGGGTGTGAGAATCCAGTCAAGTGGAGTTAATTTTCTGTGCAGGTGAAGGCCCTCACTAATCACCTGCAGAAACTTCTATTCTGATGGAAGCATGGAGTGGGTGTGTTTAAAAGGGTGTGGAGTAAGATGTCATACTGTTGTCCTGTGAGGGTGTTCTTCCATAATCCAGTAGGCAATCTTACTACATCAATAGGGCATACTTTCATTTACACACACACACACACACACACACACACACACACACACACACACACACACACACGAGAGAGAAGAGAAGGGGGGAATGGGGAGAGAAAAAGAGGGGGAGAGAGACATGAACTAGAGAAAGTGGCAAAGACAGAGAGACAGAGGAATGCACATACACTGACTTTAGCCTGTTGTATTAGCAAAGTCAGGGGCTAGACTCCCTGGCTCTTCTCTTTAGTTCCGTGACAGAGGGAGACTCTCTTAATCTCTACCTAGGCCAGCATTTGCTCTTTTCATTGACAGGACATTTTGTTGTATTTTATTCAGGTATTATTGGGTATACTACATACCCAACTTGTTTTCTATTTATTACTTATATATTTATTTATTTAGAGATGGGGAGCTGTTCTGATGCCTAGATTGATGTCAAACCTCTGGGCTGAAGTGATCCCTCACAGTCTGCTGTGGCAGGAACTACATGTGTCACTGGGCCTGGCTATTCCTGTTCTAGTTTCTGAAAAGACATATCACAGGAAGAAAGGCCAATCAAAGCTTACCTAAGGCATTCCTTTTTGGCTGGTGGTAGCTGTAGATAGCCTTTGGAGGCAGAGCCTTATCCTGTCTAGGGTGACCGACTTAGACCCGTGTCAAATGGAAGAACTGAAGTAGGTCATCTTTGTTGTCTGGCATTAGAGTTGACTTGGTGACAGCCTGTGACCAGCCATCACCCCTCCCCCCTGCAGTGCCCATCCAAATGCTTCTTCAGACGCCCTCCACACTTTAAATTTATTTTTATTAACTTTGCCCAGTGAGTCTAGCTTGGTTGGCCAGGTGTACTAAGAAAGAAACACACACACACACACACACAAAACAAAACAAAACAAAACAAAACAAAAAAAAAAAACCAAGTTCCCTTTACCATTCCTTCTTTATAATATCTGGCTCCCAAATGCTGAACCAGCAGGTTGTTATTTGAACTTTATGTGCCAAAGCTAACATGACTGTAATTTGAAAGCACGCAGATCCAGGAAGCCGTGAAGTTGCTCTACATGGTACATTTTGAATCAGTAAAATCTGATGCATTTTTAAAGTTCAGGTTTCTGCTTTCAAGCTATCAGAAAACCACTCAAGGATAGAAGTGGAAAGGACCTTAGAGGTTGTATTGTTTTATGACTCATAAAGTGCCTTAAAGGCTGTAAAGCACGTTACAGGGAGATTATTCAGATGGCTAAGTCAGATAAAGCGTCATTTAGTTCTGGAAGCTGGAATATAGTGAGTTTCGCAAGCTTCTGGGATGGCTGGAGCTATAGAACTTAATTCATATAGTACAGCATGATTACTCAGTTAAATGGAAAGAAAATGGCATCTCTGTTGCTCAGTATAATGTTGCTTCTGGAACCATGGAGCATTCACCAACCAGAAACTGTCT
This sequence comes from Sigmodon hispidus, assembly GCA_004025045.1. Taxonomy (NCBI): domain Eukaryota; kingdom Metazoa; phylum Chordata; class Mammalia; order Rodentia; family Cricetidae; genus Sigmodon; species Sigmodon hispidus. The sequence continues at coordinate 79,429 of PVIH01005801.1, forward strand.
CTGTGGTTTTGACATTCTGTTAAAAAGCGTGCTACATTTCTGATGTCATGGTGTCTTTTGTTTGGTATTTTCAATGTTTGGGTTTGTTGTTGTTCTTAACTTTGAACCCAGAGCCTCAGGATGCCAAGGCTCCATCTGGTTACATCTATTCAAATGTTCACTGTTACAACACTGATCAGCATTAACCACCTGCTCACTTGAGGATGTTAAGAAGTGGGCTGGAGAGATGGCTCATCAGTTGAGAGCACTTGAGGATGTTGAGAAGTGCTGCCCCAGTGTCCAGGAGTATGGATTAAGAACTTGTTTTAAATCCTACTTTTGCTCTTACTAACTTATAACTCATGACATCTTTCTTATCTGTCTGCTATGACCCAAATGTTAGTGCCTCCCCTAATTCATGTGTGGTAGTGGTGGCACCTTTGAGGGTTATTATGATTTGAATATGAAATACCCCTGTGTAGGTCCTCAGCCGATGCTGCCGTTCTGGGAGGTTGAAGAGCCTTTGGAACTGGAGACTAAGCCTCTCATGTTGTCTCTGTTAGATATTCATTAGCACTACCTGAGCATTTCCCATCATTTCTTAAAACAGCAGCCGAGCTACTGTATTTGAAGATTTAAATGGTGATGGGATTGAAAAAGTAGGTAACATTTCTGCTTCTCAGAGTAGGGCTAGGTCTCATGTTGTAGTTTATGTAGGATCCTGAGCACTTAGTTTCCCCAAGAGCATCTTACCAAGGTATTGTCTCAGTTTTCTTGCTGCTCTTGCACAGTTTATCTTTTCCAAGAATAAAGGAGAAAAACAAGCAGGGACAGCAGTGTGGAGCTCTGCATTTCGATTCTCCAAGTAGATAATTTCAACCACAAAATGACACTAACTGAGTTAATGTATTTTCTATCTTAGTGGGTTATGTGGATAACTACCTCAGTAGACCACGAGCCGCCAGGCACAAAGGCTCATAGAGAGACAAGGTCTATATGTTCAGATGTATGGAGACTCAAAAGAATCTGTGACAGATTTTCACTGAGTTTTACCTTGTCCATAACTTATGACTAGAATGGCATGTGGGTGGGCCATTTTGTATCTAGTTACAGCTCATTCCATAAGCTTAACAACTATAGCTGGATCTTCATAGGGTTTTCTAAATTTACTGCAAATATCCTATATCAAATAGAATTAAAATCTACTCTAAAATAAAAAAACATAGGTTTCTAATTTATGTTCTTGTTTCTTTGTTCTCAAGAGACAAGATGGTGAGATGAGCAAGAGGTGGGGCTTGAAGGTCATTTCTCTCTATCCTTGGTTCTAAATAAAAGAAGAGTCACAGTGTGAGTTCTGCCAGGTGCTTCTGAAGTCTAAAGACATGGAGGGAGGTACCACAAAGTTTCCAATGACAGATTAGAAAGAAGCATTCCTCTTGCAGGACACAGTTCCTGGCCACACGGTGTAGCCACTTGCTTCTGAAGACTCACTTGCTTCGGGCATCCTTCAAGTAGGGCTCCGAGTGGTTAACCTCAGTCTCTTTTCCTTGGTCGATCCCAAACAAGTAAACATGGCAGCACTTCACATGTGATGGGTTGCAAGAGTCAGATGCAACAATTAAGAAACAGGGAATTCCATAGAGAAGAAGGAAAGTGAGGGCGGCCAGAGAGGCTCCGGTGCTTGCTCCCAAGACAGAGAATCTTTGTTTGTTTCCTGGGCACCCACATGATGGAAAGAGAACTGACTCCTTGGATCTCTCTGGATCTGAGGTCTGGCTGGTCCTAACAGTGAGTTCCAGGCCAGCCAAGAGTAAAATAAAGTGTAATAAAAAAGTATAAAAGGAGACAGAAAGTACAAAGACTCTAAGGTGGGCTTGGTACTGGTGGGCTTCTGAACATGAAGACCACTGAGCTCAAGAGCATGGCCTACCAGAAAAGTCAGGAAAAGTGGTCAGAAGGTAGGCAGGGATTGATCTCTCATAGTTGGTACGGGACAATTTTACTCTAATATAAATTCTGTTTTCACTATGGGAACTACTGGAGAGCATTGCTTGTAACCCGAGCTCTGTTTCGAATTGGTCGTTCTGGATCTGCTACAGCTGAGATGTAAGGAGCATGGATGGAAGCAGAG